>APFE031272949.1:0-10694 GCA_000404065.3 Pinus taeda | reverse complement strand
GCATGGTCTTGGAGGGTCTTTTTATTCTTTTAATGACATACACATATGTAATATGTCCAAGAAGGGCTCTTCATACCTGACATTGACCCAATTTGACTTTATGACCAATCCTAAGGGATCACAATGGGGGCCTTACCTAAAAATGAAATTCTTTGCTCATGAAACCCATGAGACAGGCACTACAATAATAATTTTATTTTTCTTCTTTGCATCAATTACATAAATCACAACTACACATGTCATTATGAAGACTGAACCTAGTTATATTTTTCAACACTACCTCTTAACTAGGGACGTATTCATAATCCAATACAACGTATTTGGACATTCTCAATATGAGGAATTCTTATAAGAAGAGTAACATCATATCAACCAAAATTGTCACATAGAAAGGCCCTGACTGAATAATTTATCTCTCCACAAGATTTGAGCTCAATGTTGGTGAGACCAATGATGTATAGGCACCTTCAACATTGTCTCTCTCAGAAAAAAACCCCACTCAGGTTCTCTGGGTGTGTTCCACTAGGACTATTTTATATTGGATTCCCAATCCTCAAAGAATATTTTTCATCTATTACTCTTATCTTGGATGCCCAAACTCGTCCTCCAAGAGCATCAGATACCAGATGTTTACTCAATCTTCCATTATGTCTTCCCATGTGAATACAAGAATGATGTGTCTATCTCTACCTCTTAAGTAGGGAGGACATACCTATTCCAATGAAGGAATGTCCTCATTCCTAAGGAAGGAATCTACCTAATCTCCCTCTTAGCTTAGGAATTTGCTTTCAAGTTTCTACCAAGTAAGAAACTTGTTTCCAAGGTCTCTCTTAGTTAGGGATCTACAACAACTCCTCAAGTGGAGATGATGAGAAAACTAGCTACATGAAGAACTACTCCTCACAATGCCATGAACTTATTTTATTTATTCAAGAGTCTTCATGTTTTGGTACTTCTTTGTAGGGGACAAACCATCCATCACTGATGTAGGATCCTTCAACTACTTGAATTATCCAAGATCTTTTACTTCCATGATGTTGTTAGAATTGCATTTAAGAGAGCATAAAGAACCACAGATGCATGCTTAAATAAGATGAAACATGAAAACGATAAAAAAATCAAAAACATGATACATTTGATAATGGATTTCACCCACTATGGGTTATGTCTTTATACCTGATGTCAAGATAGTGGAGGTCGCTTCATATAATGCTACAAATGATGATGATGTACATGGCATGTTCTTTGTCATAACAAGGACAAATACCCTCAATAAGAGTAGTGTGTCAATCCATGAGACGTTCTCCCTATAGGAACTCTCACTCAAAATGGGTCTTCCTTAAGCATGACAAGCTAATAAAATCTCACAATAATGTGGCAATAAGTATCCCTCAATATAGTGTTACACAAGGATCTCAACAATAATACATCATCACAGAAAAAATTGAAAGGCTCAAATGTTGAAACTAACTACACCATTGAATTCCCAGTGATAATTAGTGTAAAATTGATTGTAAACTTTTCCATTTTGAAATAGTCAAATTATGGGCATTCAAGAATCTTGAAGATTCCCAAAATATTCCTCTCCATTGAATGACTAGAGATATACTACTCATAATGCAAATATGATCTTTCCATCATGATCCTTGTGAAATTCTAAGAAGAATGAGTATAAATTCAGACACATTCTGGCACTGTCGAAATTCAACCTCCAAGGGAATCTAAATATTCCTCAAGATTCTTGAGAGATTGTTTGTTACGGGCCACCTGTAATTTTGGTACATATGGTGAATCTTACTTCACCATTGCGTTCACTACAAAAATTTGATAAAAATGACTATAAACTTGACAACATTCTGACAATGTGAAATTTTTACCTCCTAAGGAATCTTTCAACATCTATGAATATTCTTTAGTTCATGGTTCCACAGCTCCAGGCGCTTAGGGTTCCACCCTAGTTTGTGGATCCATAATTCATGGTTCCACTAACTTCCCTCCATTCCTATGCTTCACGCCCTTCTATTCGATTGATTTGGAAGACACCTACATAATTTTGCGGGCATAATTAACAAAGTGGACCATTTGGTCCAATGGTGAAAAGCTAAGAATAGGTCAACAGAGGTCTAAGGTTCCAATCCCCGCCCGACCAAAATACATATTGGTTTCTTATTTTTGTAACCATGGCGCGTTTTTTACAATTGTCTGCTAGTGATTATCAAAAATCTCAGTGGTTATAATGTCGTGGTTAACATATGATGGTGTTACATTCGTTTTGGAGTTCGGTTGTGATCCCAATATGGCAGTCAACATTGAAGGTTTAAACTTGGCGGGGTCATAATCGTAACATTATATTCTGAGTTGCATGTATTTTTGGGGTTTCCTGTTGGGGGTTGTCCTATGTGGGCCAAGCGGGTTCAACCCCCGCTAACCCCCATTGAATGTTGACAAGTGGTGCAATGGATTTGACAAGTCCACTTTTGGCATCCGCCCACATCACATATATATGATATTTGTATTGTGTGTCATGGGGTGTGGTGGGGGTAACAAACTGCCACTCACTTTGACTCTATCTACCATTTGTAATAGGGGTGGAAGAGGTTCTGGCCCACCTCTCATTTTTAATTATTTTTGCATTTAAAAAAAATGAATTGCCCATTTTTAATTTTCTCGAAAATAAGGGCCACTGGGAAATTTAAGTACACAACAATTTCGCTCGTTCGTTGACTAGATTTCATGCACCAGGTCTCAGTTAATTTGAAGGATCTTTAAAATTTTCCCACATGCCCACTTTTGACCAAATCTATCTCCCTCATACGAACTCGAATTTGAGTGTCGTTCACATCGTTGGAATTAGGGTGACGAGCACTTTGATCTGGTCCTAAGTTAAGAGAAATCTGGCCACTTTGAATTTTAATATATTTTGAGTCTTCTTTGACCTCTAAGTGTCTCTAGAGCTACCTGGATCATTCCTCCCCACTGAGGAGCTTTTGGTCCACCAAAAGCATGAACATAATCTGCAACTTTTATGTACCTTATTTGCACCACAACTGTCCTCGTAGGTCACCCTTCCTTCTCCTTCACCTTTGTCCTTTGGAGCGATAAATGATGATACGATGCCTACATCCACAACAAACATGTAGTACAATCTTTTGAAAATTACATGCTTAATTACATGACCATAATTACCCAATCATCACATATTTGCCACGATTTTATAACACATAGTTTGTGGCCAATTTTACATCAAACTAGAAACAATACCCCAGCCAAAACATAATTTTTGTTGCAACAAGTGATGGAAAGCACATCATCACTTCTACAATGTAAATTGCAATAAATTATGTACAAAAATATGGGCATGACAAGCTAACACATCTAGAAAAACCATCTCTCACTTATCAAAGTGAATGGATCATCTCCCTGTGGTGGATTCACTTGTCAAACAAATTTTTCAATTGGTTCATGATCAGGCACTTTGTCCTTAAGACGTTGCCCTAGATGGAGCCTCCAACATGTGGCTCTTTAATGACCACCTTTGTTGCAATGAATGAAAAATATCTTCTTCCTCTAAACTTTCTTAACCTTATTTCCCTAAAGTGGAGAAGGCTTTTCATGCCTCATCCTCTTTCGTGCTTCCATTCTATTCTAGCACCCAACAATCACATGGTTATGTAAACCATAAAAACTACATGTTTTCCTATGCAATGATTTATGTTCATTGTTAGACACATGCTCGTAATCAAAATGAACACTAAAACTCTAACACTTATTATACCTTACTTGATTGTCTCTCGTGTAATTATTGCGATGAGACCTTGCCTCTGCTCTTCCTCTCCAATGTGTATTGTCATGGGCTTATGGTGATATGTTCCCATCATTCTCTTTCCTTGATGGTTTTAACAACATTTCAAAAACTTCTGACACCTTTGAGTATTCTCCTTCAGGGTATCCCAAACCTGCAAATCAAGGTCTTTGCACAACCTCCAATGTTTGAGTCATGCCTTGGCCATTAACACCAAGTCCTCCTCCTTTACACCCCATCTTGGTAAGGAGTCTCATGTCAGTCCTTAAAATGGGTACCTCCACATTTCCAACAAAAATAACATCATGTGAAGATGTAACTGAAGAATGATCAACATTGTTTATCTCAATTGTCGATTCTGAAACATATGATGATGGCTTCTCTAAGCCTTCGTTGCACTTCAACTCCTCAAAAGCCTCTCTCGTGTCTTGTAGCTGAAGTTGCAGTCTCTATTTCTCCTCTTTCTCTTCTTGTAGATGCCTCCTCAATTCAACATTCTCTGCTTGAAGGCTCTGGTTGATCTCCTCATTTGAATGATGAGAAGATAATGAAGATGATGAATGTTCACTTTAGAGGGTAGATGGAGCATCGGCCTCTGTTTTTTATTTTTCCTCTTTATCTATTCTCTTCTCATAAGCTTCATACATTATGTTCACTATTTTGGAAATCCTAAGAAAGGCCTTGTACATTTCTTTTTCATCCTCCATTGTTGCATGTTCAGTAATTCATGCTTACAATTCACATCAGCGAGAAGACCACTCTGATATCAAACTTCATCTGGGATACTTCAGCTACTGGAATTGTCCAAAACCTTTTACTTTCATGACATTGTTAAAAGTGCATTTAAAAGAGAATAAAGAACCACATGTGTATGCTTAAACAAGAGGAAACATGACAACTATTATCAAATCCAAAACATGATACATTTGATAATGGAGTTCACCCAGTGTGGGTTATGTCTGTGGACCCAGTGTCAAGATAGTGGAAGTCACTTCATATAATGATGCAAATGATGATGATGTACATGGCATGTTCTTTGTCATAACAAGGACAAATACCCTCAATAAGAGTGGCGTGTCTCTCCACGAGACGTTCTCCCTATAGGAACTCTCACTCTAAATGGGTCTTCCTTTAGCATTACAAGCTAATAAAATCTCACAATAATGTGGCAACAAGCATCCCTCAACATAGTGTTACAAAGGGATCTTAACAATAATACATCATCGTAGAAAAACAAAAAAGACGCATAACATAACTGCATCATATATTTCCATGTTCAAAGATGGCCAAAAAATGAAAGGCTTAGCTATTGAAACTAACTACACCACTGAATTCTCGTGACAAGTAGTGTAAAATTGACTATAAACTCATCTGATTCTAACACAATAAAATTATGGGCCCCAAAGATTCCTCCCCATTGACTGACTGGAAATCTGCTACTCATATTGAAAATATGTTCTCATCATCACGATCCTGACACTGGAAAAATTCAGCCTCTAAGGGAATTTAAATATTCCTCGTGATTATTTAGAGATTCTTTGTTGTGGGGCACCTGCAATTCTGCTGCTCAGATGGCGAATCTAACTTCACCATCATGCTCCCTAAGAAAATATGATAGAAAAGACTAAAAACTTGATAGTATTATGACAATGTGAAACTTCTACCTCCAAGGGAAACTTTCAGGATTTAGGAATATTCTTCAGTTCATGGTTCCACAACTCCAGGCACTCAAGGTTCTACACTAGTTCGTGGATCCATAATTCATGGTTCTACTATCTTCCTTCCATTCCTCCGCTTCGTACCCTCCCAGTTGACTGATTTGAATGACACTTACTTAAGTTTGCAAGCGGAATTAACAAAGTGGACAATTAGGTCCAATGGTGAAAATCTAAGAATAGGTTGGAAGAGGTCGGAGGTCGGAGGTTCCAATCCCCGCTCGATCAAAATACATATTGGTTTTTTATTGTTATAACCATGGCATGTTTTTTACAATGGTCTGCTGGCGGTTATAAAAAATCTTGGTAGTTAACATATGTTGGCATTACATGTGTTTTGGAGTTCGATTGTGATCCCAATCCAACAGTCAATGTTGAAGGCTTAAACTTGGTGCGGTTGGAACTGTAACCTTATATTTGGAGTTGCATGTATTTTTGAGGCTATCCCACATGGTTCACGAGGGTTGAACCACACTAGCCCCCATTGAATGTTGACAAGTGGCAGAAGGGATTTGGTAGGTCCACTTTTTGCATCTGTCCACATCATATATATATAATATATTTGTATTGTGTTGTGGGGTGTGGAGGGGATCACAACTCACCACTCATTTTGACTCTATCTGCCACATGCTACAAGGGTGGTGGGGGTTGTGGCCCACCTCCCATTTTTAATTATGTCGAAAATAAGGGCGAATGGGCGATTTAAGTAGGCAAAAATTTCACCCATTTGGTGGCCGGATTCTGTGCGTCAAGATTCTGTGCACCGAGTCCTTAAACCTAGCCCACATGCCCACTTTGACAAAAAAATTGGCCAGCTCTATCTCCCTCATATGAACTCAGATTTGAGTGTTGTTTGCACCATTGAAATCAGGACAAGGTGCACTTTGATCTAGTTTTGGTTCGAGAGAAATATAGCCACTTTGAATTTTGACCTATTATGAGTCTTATTTGACCTCTGAGTGTCTCTAGAGCCACCTAGATCAATCACTTTCATCTATGTTTCATTCATGTCATTATTATTTTCATCGAAAAGTGATCCATAAGTTCCTATCTGGCTTCCTTCATGCCATGTTTCCTTAAGGATATTTTATCCTACTACATGGACATTATGGGTGGACGATATCCATAGATATTCTCTTAGATTCTGTTCATAAGCCCATGTAGATATCGTTCAAAAATAAAGTAATGAACATTAAATCAAAATTACCTTCTTGATGGTCTTTCATCATGACATCTTCTAGCTTGCATCAACACCCTACATACTCATTGACACATCTCCCAAAGATATATATTATCAAGGGTGTCTTTCTTTTTTAGACTTCTTCAAAGTCTTCATACTTTCATGGAGATATCCTAGCTAAATATCTTAGCCCTTGGATGTTGATTGTATTTTTCCATAGTTTCATAATTCATGGTCTCTTCCTTTCTTTCTTCACACATTTTCTTCCCATGAACTTTTAATCAGAGTACCTCCAATCAAAACCACCTCATATTTCATATGAGGACATATTACATTTATTTCATCTAGAAAATGTGTGACTCATGCCTTCCTGCATCCTTTCAAAAGGAGATATCCTTTCTTTTGACCATGCTCTCGAGATAGAGCATTTATCCATGTTTACTTGCAACCATATGACATGACTCTGCAATATTGAACACAGGCATACATACCTCATTTTCCTTTAGGTCATCTAGACTTCCTTCAATAACTCTCTTTAATTGAAGAAACTTCAATCCCATGACCCGCTTCACCTTTTCTATCATCATACCATCATCTCATGAATTCCACAACTCGGAATTCTTGATGAAACCCTAGTTTCCTTTTGAAATTTTGTGAACTTTCTGACAAGGATTCTAATAGAGGATCTTGGATATCCTCATCCAAGAGATGTTTCTTTTTGACAAATGTATGATGAGCCTCATGTCATATAAATTTTTCTTTTTCTATTTTCCCATAAATACTACTTATGCTTCTAATGAGGTTACCAAGAGCTACATCCTTCCTAATTCATCTATCACTCACGCTTCCCTATGATGATGTCACGAACTCTTGCTTCTAATGATTTTATGATGTTATTCTAATGATCCCTATCATGATATTTATACTTTTTAATAGAGAATAAACTTGAAAACATAAACTTGAAAAGGCATAGGAGAGAAAGACTATCTCAATTGTAATAGAGATATTTTACTTCCTCTTTCTTGGACTTCTTCTTTTTGGCTTCCTCCAACTTCCTCTATGTTATGGGCTTCTTCTCTTCCTATTTTGTTATTGTACTTCTTGACCTTAGGAAATTTTCTCTTTTAATCCCCATATTCTTGACATCCATAGCATTGAGTCTTAGTCATGTTCATTTCTTTTTCTGAGAACTAGACTTTCAAAAATTTCCCTTCGTTCTTGCCATTGTAGCATAAGCTTGATTTTTCTCACTTGATCCTACATCAGATTTTTCCTTTATCTTGGATTCTTAAATCTTGCATAGTGACCATAGATCTTGAAATGGATTAGCTTCTTTCTCCCATAGATACTTGAAGTAAAGTTACCCCACTCCTCTTGTAGCACATTTAGCACTATTGTAGTCATTTCTCGATCAAACATGACTTCTCCCAGACCTTGAAGTTGATTCCTGAGTTTAGATATCCTCATAAAGTATGAAGTTATTCATTCTTCTCTTGGAATATTTATCTTTTAGAGTACTTTCCGTAATGAGATGACTTCTCCTGCAGTGCTTACCAAATACAACTCTACCAATTTGACATAGATTTTTTTTGAATTTTCAAGTTTCAATACTTATGGAATGAGGGGATCCTTGATGGATTCTATGAGAATCCTTTGAGCCCTAACTTCCCATTTCATATAATTTTCAATTGTTTGAGAATCTTCCTTTGATTCTTTGGTGATATATCCTTTTACATGTTCCATAACCTCATTTTCAATGAGGTTTATATCTATCCTTTTCTTCCATGCAAGATAGTTTGAAGCCCCAACCAATTTGTTGCTTTCGTTGAAAGATGACATTCTCATAGATTCATATGTGGACATAAATATACTTACTTGATAGGATGCTCCTTCTTCTTTCTTCTTTCTTGATGTTCATGATGATATAGAGAATAGAAAAATGTCTCATTGTTGAAGATAGTTTTCTTCCAGAATGATCCTTGATCTGATAGAGGGGAAGATTTATTTTGATACTCTTATGGTGATGTCTTTGATGATGATGATCAATGATGATTTCTTGATGATGTCTTCAATGGTAATAACCATGCTTCAAAGAGAGGGAGATCGCCTTATAATCTTGATGACGACATTCTTGGTCTTGTTTTTCTAGAAAGGAACTTGATTGATAAGTCCTTCAACTTGAGTAGGTTCTTTGAGGTCTCTTGAGATGACTTGAAGATTCCAATACTTCTTTATAGTGTAGAATTCTTCTTGATAGATCTTGACTTATAGATTCTCTTGGATGCCTTCCTTGTGATTTGAACCTTAAGTGTCCCTGGATAAGATGCCCCTTCTTGACTTTGTCACCTTAACTATGATACCGTGTTGGGAAATCTAGGGTATCAAGATTAAGTGATTTCTCTATTAATGATAACTAATTTTGACTTCTTCTTACTTCAATAGATTATGATCTTCTCTTTAGTTATATTATTATAGTGTTCTTCTTCATCAAACAACTACCAAAGAATAAATAATAATGAGACAAGGGACACAGAATATAGGCTATTAACCAAGGCTAAAACCTCTCCCACTTGAGAGGAAAAGGAAAATGAATTCTTCTTCTTATAGAGGCTTAAATTGAGGAATACCAAGACTAAAAGCCTTGACCTATTTACCTCTCCAAGACCAAGTCACAACCTTCCTTAAATAGATCCTTCTTGAATCAAATTTGTTTCTCTTTCCTCCTTCTTTGGTCAACTCAAGTCAAATTGTCTGCACTTTTGAAATTTTGGTCTCTTTCCACATGCTACAATTCGTACTTCTGTAATCTCACACGTGGGAGGAGTAGGAGAAATTTTGGAGGTGTTTCCCTTCTTCACTTTCCTTGAAGACTCTTCTAATTGAACTCGGTTAGAAATAGAGTTGATTTGGAGATCCTTTAATTGCTTCCTTTTGGATTGTTATAACACCACTGCGAAAACCCTAGTTTTTCTGTAATACATGTGAAGATACTAGCCTAAAAATAGTGCCAAATGCTTCGATCTATTCCTCCTTCCTAAACTTAGTTAAGGGTCTCCTTCTATATGATTCTCACACTTCTTTATTTCAAACTTATCCTTAACCAAATTTATTGCTTCCAAATGGGAGTCAATCTTTATATATATAGTGATTTTCCCATGCATACAAGCGGACTTGATAAGCATATAGGTAGACATGTCCTTTGGAGAGGTTTAATTATTCCTTCTTGAATTTGACTTGTAGGAGGTGCTTAGGCATGGTCTTGGAGGGTCTTTTTATTCTTTTAATGACATACACATATGTAATATGTCCAAGAAGGGCTCTTCATACCTGACATTGACCCAATTTGACTTTATGACCAATCCTAAGGGATCACAATGGGGGCCTTACCTAAAAATGAAATTCTTTGCTCATGAAACCCATGAGACAGGCACTACAATAATAATTTTATTTTTCTTCTTTGCATCAATTACATAAAATCACAATTCCACATGTCATTATGAAGGCTGAACCTAGTTACATTTTTCAACAAGATCAAACAACTTATAATTCAACTTGAGAAGGTGTTCAGTTAGTTTCTCATACCATGCACGTGATCCATATTTCATTCCATGCAAAACCTTTACCAACTTACATAACTATTTCTCTTTACCTTTAATATAAAAATATCCAGGCTAAAACATATAAACATCCTCCCTCAAATCACCGTTAAATTTTTTTTTGTATTGTAAATATGGTGTATGTTCCAACTATTTTGAGTGGCATGAAAAAACATAGTTCTAATTGTGCCCCATTTTTATATAGGATAAAATGTCTCTGTGTAGTCAACATATTCCTTTTGAGTGTAGCATTTTTCTACAAGCCTTTCCTTGTATTTATCAAGCAAACCATCTGTTAACACTCAGGTTGTCCCTAGGCTCCTAATAGGGATACGGCCGAGGTAACCACAAACCAATCTTTGGATTGCAGGTTCTAGCCCACCTGCAATCGGAGAGGGCTC
>APFE031272940.1:2602-15952 GCA_000404065.3 Pinus taeda | reverse complement strand
GTTTAGAGAGTTTGAAAAAGACACGGAAAAGAAAACTCCAGAGGTCCTTTTTCGTAGAGTTGTGTCTCTCGGGCCCGAAAAAGTGTAAAATGATGCCCGAAAGAACCGCCTGATCCTTACGACTGAGGAGTACTTTTCGTGAATAGTGATTTCGACCTGAAAAAGTAGAAAAGGGATCAAAATCACGTCGTTTCGTAACCGTTAACGAGTTTGAAACGACAAAAACCCGGTAATCTTTTTTATATTTTAACGGTCGATAAAAGAACTTAAAACGACCGCCCCTTAGTAACCATTTAACGAGCCAAGAGGGACAACTCGGCAATATTTTCCTCTTTAAAAGGTCAGGAAAAGCGCTGAAAGTAGACCTCCATTTTTATTCTCTTTAGCAAGTCAAAAAGGGAAAAAATACTCGGCAATATTTTCATTTTGTACGAGTCAGAAAAGGGCTTAAAGGTGACTCGGGTATGGGTTCATTTTTACACAAGCTTGAACCATGGAGAACTTTGCTTGGATTCGGTTTCATGTTTACACAAGCTTGAAATGAAAAACTATGCTTGTTATAAGTTCGCATGCCCCCATCATAGTGACGCAAAATGAGGTACATGCCCCCCAAGCTTCATTGCATTCAACAAAGTGGATGGAATGAAGGTTCACTTTCGAGATCATAGAAAGACTCGACTTGGATTTTACGAGATCTTAAGCAAAAGACTCGACTTGGAAAGGGAGTTGGTTCATTTTTTAATGAGGTTGACACATTAAAAGAACTATCCTCATAACCCTTGTTTCATTTTTTAACGAGCTTGACACAAGATCAGGAACTATGCTCGGCCAATCCTAGTTTCATTTTTTAAGGAGCTTGATAGAGGGAAATGAACTATGCTCCGACCGATCATGTTTCATTTTTTAACGAGGTCGCCACAAGATCAAAACTATCCTCGATACACCTAATTTCATTTTTTTAAGGAGCTTGACACAGGAAAGAGAACTATGCTCCGACCGATCATGTTTCATTTCTTAACGAGGTTGCTACAAGATTAAAACTATCCTCATGACACCTTGTTTCATTTTTTAGGGAGCTTGACAGAGGGAAAACTATGCTCCGCCCGGTCTTCATCATAATGAAGAGGAAGTCGGGGCTTCCAGGAGTGGCGCTCCTGATGGGAGATCAAAGCCGTGGAAATTGGGATCCAATGCCCCCAAAACACTATTGATGATGTCGGAAGTGTTGGATAGAGGCATGGGAGAGGTACTCACATAGTTGACCTGTGGGGAGGCAGATACAACTGGCGGATGAGAACCGGGAGGAGGTGACAACGGCACAGGGCGGCTAAAGAACGATAATTGGTCAATAGTGGCAATCCTTCCATTGTGTGGAAAGCAGACCACACGGAAAAGCGAAGAAACGATAGTCCCCATGGCATAAATATAGTCACGACCAAGGAGAAGACTGAAGCCTAAAGCTCCTTGGGTAACCAACACGTCTATATAGATGGTTTTACCTCCCAAAGTAATAGGGAACTTCGGGAGGACTCCTAGAGATGGACAGGCTCCTCCGTCGAAAGCCAACAAATTCTGCGTGACGGTCCTGAGCTGCGGGGAACCTAGAGCTTGCCAAGTAGTGTACGACATAAGACTGACCGACGCGCCTTCATCCAGAACAGTGCTAGGTACTGCCTTACCACAGGCAAGTACTGTAATCTGGAAAGGCACATGGGATGGAAGGCAGAAAGCAGTCAGGTGATGCCAGCCGAAGGAAACGACTGAATTACTTGGTGGGGGAATCGTATGATTGCCCCCCTGCTCTAAAGGAACCGAAGAAAGACCCTCTGAGTCAACAGGGATAAGAGGGGCGTTTTCGGACTCAGGAGATTCTGATGAGACGAGAAGAACATGATCATGACGCTCATCGACACGCTCTCCGACCAATGGTTGGTCTGGAACAAGCTGGGCAGAGCCAGGTTCAGGAAGAGGAGGCTGGACAAGAGAGGAGTGTAAACCAATCTTGTGGTCAGCAGGAGGACGATCTGCAGCTGCAGAAAGACACTGATATCTAGCGGGGAGTTGGGGTGAGGGAGTCGCAAGACTTTCCAAAATGGTGGAGGCTTTATCCATGAGTGGACAAAGGTGAAGGGGATTATTGCCTTCACAAAGTCTGCAGGGGAATCGAACCTTCCCTTTTCCCTTAGCATTCCCAACTGATGAGGTAACATCGCCGTGAGCGTCAGAGGACGATGAGAGGCGGGCCGGATCACGGGACCATACTTCTAAGATCCTTGGAATACTAGGACAATCACGAAGAAGATGGTCTTCCTTGCATAATCGACAAGGAAACTTAACCTTCCGCGGAGGAGCAGAAGGCGGCCCGACTTCAGGTGTACTTGAGGGAGTAACAGTCGTGCTTGTAGCCTTTCCCTTAGGCGACTTCTTCTTCTTCTTGTTCTTCTTCTTCTTCTTAGCCACCTGGTTACTCGAAACGAGACTTTCACCAGGCGAAGTACGAGAAGAAGACATAGAAGTAGGCGTCGAAGGGGAGAGGTCCACCTTAGGTTCAACATGATGTTGTTCAGGTGGAGGGACTGATGGACAGAGGCGATCCCACTAGCCCAACAGGGGTCTAGCAACAATCAATCAACACTAGCACGCAGGTTCCTAATTGCAAACTATAAGATCCATGATGATGGCCTACCTGGATTCCAACGCTAGTACTTGCAGAAGAATCGTTGCTCCCGTTCCTTTGCTCCGGCTGGTCACAATCCCCACGATCCTCGTGAACGGACACCTGCACATGCAAAGAATGACAAAAATACAAGCATAAAATCCAATAGATGCAACTATATATCAGTCAGAAAAGATATAACTCATTCATCATTATAAAGACACATGAGTGGAACCATAATGATAGTCATCTATTAATGAGTAAAAGCAGAAAAAGATACAACCAAGGTTCTGACGTTGAACCTATTCTCTAACTAGGCAAGCAGCTACATATGTCTTGTAAAAGACCTTCTCTCTTTCAAGATTCTGGCAGCATAACCTCCCTATGCTTCACAATTCTTACTATCACTCTAGCATTACTTCAGCACTCACAAAGACTCTAGCAAAACTCGCTTGTTTAATGCAGGAGGACAGTCATTTATAGATGGAGAAGGGAGGAAGATACATTGTACCAAGATGCCCATTGAGGATTGGCATTATCCCTGAAAAGCCACTGAAGATAGTTGTCATTAGTTGTCATGATGACTTTCAACCTCTATCCTTAGGATTTTTCCCTCAAAGAACTTCATGAAAAGAGAGGAAAAAACATATGGGTGTGTGTTGGCCAAAAATCATAACCAAATTTAGCTGGCGCGGGTGTTGCTCTATGACAGAGCACCAATGGGCGCGCCCCCTTTTGAGGATCTGAGTCATTGGCACGGGTAAGACACTGTGTACCTGCGCCAATGGAAAAAAGGGCACTTTTTAGGGATAATTTGCAAAAGGTGTCTTCAGGGGACATGAAGTACATACTCAGGGGAACATAATGCAAGTGTTTTTAGGTTATGTCACTAGTCACAGGTCCCGAAATGTGTCCTCCAATGTACGAAAACAAGGGTAACAAGGACGGTGACCAACGGTGACAAATTACTGTGTAACAATGAGTTTGGGGAACCTGCGACAGAGCCTGACTGGAGAAAATTCACGATTATGTGATCGTGCGCTTGCTCAAGCAGAATTCACTTATAACGATTCACCGAATTGCAACACAGGGCACAGTCCATTTCAGATCCTATATGTCATGCATCCTTGCAAAGTACATGAGTTGCGGGACTAGAAAAATTGGAAAAGAGAAGTGGTGTTGGGGAAGATTTCGCCAAAGCAATTAATGATCTACATGAGCAAGTGAAATCAAAGTTGCAGGACAACAATTAGATATACAAACAGTAGGTAGATCTTAAGCGACGATAAGTGTAGTTTAATGTAGGGGATGAAGTCCTTGCACACTTACACAAAGAACGGTTTCCTAAGGGCGCATATAATAAGCTGAAATTTAAGAATATAGGTCCCTATAAAATTCTGCGTAAATTCTCAGCCAACGCTTACGAAATACAACTGCCACTGGATATAGGCATGTCACTTATTTTCGACATGGCAAACATGTTCCCGTGGCCAGCCTTGAAGATGACAGTGTGGTACGGCCAGAAGGAGACACCCATGTTGAAGGCGGTTCTTGGATGAGGAAAATGCCTTCGGCTCAACCCCATGAGATCGAGAAGATTCTCGACACACAGGTGGCCAAGCGAACTTGCAGGAAGGAGTACCTGCGGTACCTTGTCAAGTGGAAGAATCGTCCTATCGAGCATAGTTCATGGCTTGACGTGGCACAGATACAAGGAGCAAGTTATTCTGTGGAGGATCTCATGGAACGTAGCCATGACATTTTATTACCCCGGGACCGTGACGCAGGAGCATCTAGCTAAAGGGGATCATCATGATAGAGGGTCATTTGGTCTCTCACAGGACTCAGGAGGAAATTTCAAGTGAACACTTTAATTTCATTTCTTTTATTATTTTAATTTCTTAGAGAAGTGGTATTTAAGAAGATAAAAATTGAATTAAATGAACTTTTGTAGTTAATTGTTTTTATTTATTATGTTATCCTTTACAAATCATAGCGTAGGAAAAATAAATAGTTTTAGAACTGAAAACAAACTATCAAATGTAACTAACAGCAGTTAAGAGAAATTGTTTTCCAAAATCATTCAAAAGGAGACATAATGCATTGTAACAGGTTTGACTTTTGGAAAGAGAAAAATAATAGAAATCTCCAAGAACACATAAGTTATATTTGACATCCCACAGTTGTCCATCTATAGTCTTTTATGTTGAGTTGCTTAACATAGTAAAAGCAACTTCTTTTATTTCTATTCTACAGAACATACGTGTTTTTTCTATGTGCATTAACTTAACACGACGACAAACAACAAGAATTTGTAAGTGTAAGAACTGGAGAAACTACAAAGATGCGGACGGTTAGTCCCAGACCAACTAAAGCAAACGAGCGAAAGAAATCTTTGGATAACGCACAAGTTCCATACAAAAAGGATAGAAACCAACAACACACATATTTCCTGAGAACGGAAGCCTTTCATTTATTCACAAAAAGTAATCATATAATCTCTCTCAAATATACACACAGAGCAAGAATTTGTAAGTGTAAGAACTAGAGAAACTACAGAGATGTGGACGGTTATTCCCAGACCAACTAAAGCAAACGAGCGAAAGAAATCTTTGGATAACGCACAAGTTCCATATAGCAAGGATAGAAACCAACAACACAGGTATTTCCTAAGAACGGAACCCTTTCATTTATTCACAAAAAGTAATCATATAATCTCTCTCAAATATACATTACAGTCCATAATGAAATTAATGTCGTTCAAGTCCAATAAGTGCACAATAGATAACGGTTTTAAAAGCCCTAACCTGTAAACCATATGGCCACAACCCAAAAACTACAATAATGCAAGCCTCGTGACTACAATTACATTATGGTGGACACACAAGAGATTCTGCGCCTAAAACTAGCCAAGCCATGTTTTAAGCCAGCGACGACAGGAGCAAGCAAATAAACCAAGTTAATAAGGAGTGACCCTACCCGGGTTTTGCCAGCACATGATAGAGTAGAAGCCAGGGTCTCCAGAAGGAACCCACTTGCAATAATCCACCAAAACAGAGTGTAACCATTGTGTGGAAGGAAGGAAAAAATCAAGGAAACAAAATACCAGAAGCTTAGGGTTCGAGACTTACGAGTGAAGAGAGAGAACATCGAGGTTGCAGTCACCCAAGGGTCCCTCTCCTCACAATGGAGCAACCGAGTGAGTCAAGAGTGTAACAAGTGGAAAACAATGATGGCATAGGACAATAACTTACTTTCATTTCTGTGGAAGAAGCCAAAGCTATAGATCCCCGAGACCAGAACCTGCCAACGCAACAGAGCAACATGACCAGTGAAATTCGAGAGCGATTGAACTAAAGAAATCGAGACGAGGAACAATCACTAAAGTCAAGCGAAACAAGCAGCTAAGACTATATACAAAAAACTGAAAAACCCTCCAAAACAAGCATATTTTCCATAGAGTAACAAGGCATATCAAGCGTCGAGGAAGAAGAACGAGAGGGGAAAAAAAGATAGCACAGAACAACATTACTTACCAACCGGTGGAGCCAAGCATATAACCAGGTCAAGGCCCAGCAAAAGCAACAGTAGCAGCATATTCCCACAATGAAATCGCACTAGAAGAAGAGAGAGTAAAACCCTCGAAACACCAACAGAACAATGCACAAATGACCGGGAGAATAGGGTTTATGGGTCATTAACCAAGGCAGGAGTGTGATTACCGAGGAATGGACACAATCCAACGGTGTTGGTACGAGTAATAAAGGCTGGGAGTGAAAATATCTATGCTAATCATTGTAATCAACCTTTGATTAACTTAATCACATAGTTAATCACTCGCGAAACCATCCATATTAATTTATATCCATTTATCAAAGTTTGTCCAGTGTAAAGAGGGGGCTCGACCCATCACTCGAAAGCACCAAATATTGAGGAAAGAGGCACTAGCATATAAAAGTAACTAGAGACATCCTTAGAGAGGATGATGCATACCTCTCACTCTCGCCACGTCATTTTGTTTAGTGATGAGGTTCAATAGAGTATCATTGATGTCTCTGCAAGGTTCATAGTTTATCTTTGTCATGCTTATTGGTCTTATTAGTTTTAACACTTGAATATTTAAACTTTGATATAACAAAAAAATTATTTTGTTCAAATTTGTGACCGTGAGAAATGATAGGAGTGTGGAGATCTAAGATAACCACTCGAGAGAAATGTGGAAATTATCGACAAAGAGACATAGTGTGCGCACGATTCAAGAGAAGGAAGACAATGTTTGTGTCATATGAATCATAATCTCTTGTTGATATTTTGTAGCCCTACACAGGAGTATTAGGAATGTAAACATCATTCCCAAGTATGATTGGCGAGGTGTGCTATAAATGAAAGAAAATATAGTGAGTCCGTTAGTATCCTCCCACTATTTCTTGAATGAATATTGTTTGAGGAATGTTGTGACACAAGTCTTTGTAGGTAGGCGAAAAAAATGCAAGATTGATGGACATGTGCTATATCTCGACTATTGAAAAGATGAAAAGGTTGTTGAAATTTCTCCAATGCATTGAGTGAATGTTAGAATCCCCTCCCAAACAAAAAGTCAAGAACATAAAATAGAGATTACACATTTGTACAAAACCCTTTGAAAATACTCATCTAGTCACGGTGCTTGTTAGTGCTACCGAGGAGAGAGAATGTGTGTCAATTATAAAATCGGGATTGGTGTGGATGCTATTGGAATCATTGGAGACAAGTATTATGTTTGAAAGAAACAAAAATCGATGTTTCACGACAACCTAGCAATCCATGAGCAATGTAGGAATTAATAACATGTTTCTTTTTTCCAATGTGATTAGGGAATTCCATGGCCTCAAGTCAAAGGCCACCATGTTATCCTTCTTTCCATGGAAAAGTATGTGGAAGATGGAAGAAATGAGAAGAATAGTATTGTAGTGCAATTGATGGATGATTAGAAGGAAAAGAAAGGCATTTATAGCTAGAAAGAGTTGTAGGTATTGGATGTATTCCTTTTCTAATATTTTGTCTTCTAAGTTTGTACAAAAATAATTTAGATGTTGTAAACGCTGGGAGATGGCTATATGTGCTATTGCATTTGCATGTGAGATAAATGAGGTGGCCTCTTCAAAGATAAGGTGATGAAAGGTAGGGAGGAAAGGCACAAGGTTATGTATGAAGTGCCTCTTAAAACATGGTTATTTTATTAGATCAATTGGATCTTGTTAGCATTTTCAATAGTGATATTGATAGACAACAAGTTAGTTTGCTCATAATATTTTTTAGCCTTTGTAAAAGAAACAAATTGAGGGCAATGAACTAATGTGCAAGTGAAAAGTTATTTTGGAATTGACTAGTGGGAGATAAACTTGATGATGCAAACAAATATTCCTAGTATATGCAAGTCTCTAGAAAAAAAAAATGGAGTGCACCAATATAATATTAAGCTATTCTATTAAACCAACCCTTTTGTATGGTACATTATATTTTTTTACTTAGTAATATTCTTAAAAATAAATAAAGGAGCCTTTTTAGATTTATCATATTCATAAACAAATAATAATAATAATTAAAAAAAATTAGAACATTAATATCAAAACCTGATTTTTGAGAGAAAATGATAAAATTAATTTATATTACTAATATATATAAAATGAGATGAGTGGAGAGAGATGTTGATAATTTGTAGATTTCAATCAACGGCCACATGGCTCAAAATATTATATTTGGCATATAGAGTGATGAGCCGCCTCACGTGGTTAACCAACTTGATGGAATCCCAAAAATCTTTAAACTCATAAAATGAGAAAACGCCTAAAGAACATAAAATATCCCATCCGATTACCCCATCCATCTTGTAACGCCTTATGGGAAAGGCGACGGCGGGCGTCGGGTACCCGGTGCGCGCACGACGGACGGTATCACGCACCGCACGCGGTGGGCGCCGAGGAAGCGCTGCACGACCGTGCAACGTTACGACGAGTTATTTGCGATGAAAGAAGAGAGAGCGAATGACACTAGCATATGCGGCTAAGTGTTGGGAGGTTTTATACCGCGATGGACGAAGTGTTAAGGGGTAGGCCGACCCACGAAGGAGGGCGATCCAACTTACAAACTAAGTTCAGAAAGGGGTTCATTATGATGGTTTTGGGGGTCGGCCAAGGGGATGCCACCCACACGCAACCCACACTACCAAGTGTATATACATGAAGCGTTTGGCATTCATTTGGAAGCATTCAAACAAGCAACACTTGGGCTCTTCGCACAACAAGAAAGGAAGTGCGCAGTTCAGGTTGGGGATGTGCATATATCATGCACACAACTTGGTGAAGGTGCAGAGATAGTTCTTGGTTGATGGTTGGCAAGGTGTGCCATAAGTTGGATGTTGGTTGCAGATTTTGTGTAGGACTTGGCAAGGGTGTTAGGTGGATCGGGAAAGCACTGCCCTTCGTGAAAGAGGTGCACAAGGTTGTTGTAAAGGCAGGTTTGCCTCTCTTTGTACTATTTGGCTAAGTGTGAGACTTGGTTCGGCCAAGAAACGCTTGTATATTGTAAGTGAGATTCTTAATAAATTGTTGGGCAGACTCACATTACAGGGAGTTTCCCCTCCCCTTTATACTTGTTGCAATTGTTGATGTTCTTGTTATATAATTGCTATGGATAATGAATGAGTATGGGATTCATTAAGTATAAAGGATAATTGCATGTTTACTTGGTTGCGAAACACAAGCTAAGTAATGAGAAAGGGAATTTAGGCGTAGTCCATGTGCACGAGTATTGTTAAAAAAAAAGTGTTCGGTGGTGTCGCACCTCGCCGGCACGGTTGGAAGACCACCGTAGGCTTGGGGGCGTCAGAGTTGGTATCAGAGCAGGCTGATAACCGAGTTCATGAAGTGTTGAAGCATTGAAGTAGCTCGGTTGGGCCGGTTTGATGAGCTGTTACATAACTTGACAGTTGATATTTGAACAAGGTTGCTCGTGACAGTGGAAGTAGGTACTTGCAGGTGAAGGAAGCTAGTTTCACATACAAGTGGAACAAGGGTCGGTTCATGGTTGCAGGGTACTTGGTGAAGCTGGTAAAGGTTGGAACCAGGTGTCGTAGAGTAGGGCAGGCGGTACTACGTGCTGGTCATACGATTTGGGCACTTGTCAGGTGGACAAGTGGGACTGCGTGTGGGCAGGTATACACGGTTTGGGCGTCTTTGGACCAAACGAAGTACGAACCAGGGAAGACGAAGTACAAGGCATGGTAGGTTTAGAAGAATGTGAAGGGAAGCTCTTGCTTACCTTATACAGGTTGAAGCAGATGAAAGAGGATAATCCCCGGATTCGAGAGAAGCTTGCAGTCTTGAAAAAGAATGTTGAAGATGAGCTTCTTCAACTTGGATGGACAATGGAGCAAGATGAAGTTGCAGATTGTGCAACCAAGGAAGAGGAAGTTGGGATAGTTGATGATGTTGCAGACATGTTCATGATGGAGGATGAGCTTGAGATTGATCAAGTTGGACCAGGATCGTGCACTTTGCAGACATGTATGGATGAGGAAACTCTCATGGAGGAACCTCATGATGATGTAAGTACACTTGATGCATGTGTTTCATTTGAGCATTTGGTAGATGGACCGTATGCAGGGAAGGGCAAAGCCAATTTTCCAATGCTAGGGAGCATCTTACCATGGATGTTTATGATGAGACCTTCTATGGAGAAGCAAGGATTGTTGATTGTTTCAGGACTTGTTGGGGTTGTTTGTGGCCTTGTGGGAGAAGGTACAAAGGCCCGTGACGAGGGTGGAACTTGATGCGAGGTTAAATATAGACGCCTACGACAGGGAACGAACTAGTTTGTTATAATAGCTTGTGGTAGCAAGGGCCATTAATTTGTTATTTATTATATGCCTAGTTAGACTTACCTCGTCACACCTATAATTTTCCGAACACATTCCTCAGAGGGCCCTAAAAAAATTCAGAGCTCATTCCTCACTATAGTTTTCAGAACACATTCCTCACAAGGCCCTAAAACATTTAGAGCTCATTACTCACGTGGTCCTAAAAAAAAATGCAGGTGAGGTGGGTGGTAAATGTTAATGGTTGTTACTTAATTTGGCATGGCATCTTCGTGTTGAACTGTAGCTCTATTCCGGATTTTGCTTTGTTCTTGCCTGTACTACCCAGTAAGGTAATAGGCTGTGCAATAAACTGATCCGCCTCTTGCCCAGGGTTGTTCAAGGTCTTCTCACGAGGACAAGCTTCTGGGTTGGCAATAGGTCTTGTGATTTGTGCTAATGAGTAGTTGAGGGCAGGCAAGTTTATTTTGTCAAAGTTGAAGCAAATTATTTCCTCTTTGTCCAAAATAAATCTCTTAGAAATGGCGTCATGCAGGTTTCCCATTTCTTATTCCCTCTTGATCAATCTACTATGAACATTTTTGTGGTTATAACTCATTTAAGTGTGTTTTTTATTACCAAACATTTTTGTGGCAGTGGCTCATATCAGCTTGTTTTTTATTTCAGCCTGAGAGATTGCAGCCCAACAAATGGAATTGAAATGGCAGTGACATCTAAGGATGTCCATGTCAAGTGAATTAAATTGAAATCATAACAGCATATTCCCTATCAAAATTCTTTGGAAAGCGAATAGAGTAGATGCCAATTGCAAAACATATGCCAACAAATGTTTTTGCTATGTTGTGACTTTGAAGTATGAGGTGTAGATGTGAGCCAGAAAAGAGGCCTCCTGTTATTATTATTAGGGGGCTTGCCTTTAGGTTTCTGATATTGTGTGAGAGAAGAGAGGATATTTAGTTGTTCAAGGATTTCTATCAGCTTGCTTTTACTTTTACTGCTCTCCATAATCTCATGTATACCTGTATATATTATAGTTTATTACTTTTGATCTAATGTGAAATGCCTGAGGAAATTTATAAAGGGCAGATTTCTATTGTGCATCACATTTATTTATTTTGAATTGGATTTGAAAGAATATTTAATTAATTGTATTTTGTATTTATTTTATAAAGATAAAATTGCTATTAAACATTCAACTTCCTTGTGATAGGAAACAGATGGAGAGCACATATGGAATAAGGTTTGACAAAACGGTAACATCTTTTTGGGGATTTGGAAGGTAAGAAGGACTTCTGCACAAGAATGTAATCCAATTCATGATTTAGATCAATAGCATAACAGTGAGATTTGAAAGAATATTTAAGTAATTGTTTTGTTTTTATTAATGGACAATAAAATTGCTACTAAATATTTAATTCTGTTGTGATATGAAATAGATACATGGAAAATGTTCTTTACAAGAGTGAGGCATTGTCAGAGACAAGGTACATGCAGAGGGGAGGTTGATGGAAGGTCCAAATGATATAGGAGTAGCAAGTAGATGATATGTAATTGGTTAAGACAGTTATATTATATTAATGTAAAGAGGGAAAAGGAAAAGAACTATAATAAGCATACAATAAAGCATTTTGGTCTAGAGAGGGGTTTGGCCCTTCTAGCAACCTTCATGGATAGCCATGGCCAAAGCTATCATGGAGGAGTGTCTGTTTTTATATTGTGTTTCTCAAGCTTTGGGGTTTAGTTTTTAAATTTTTTATTATTTTCTATGCCTTTCCTTTTGAAAATTCTAATCTTAAATTTATTTCTGCCATCATTTTATAATAACAGTTTTTAAAATTATTTATTTTGAGCTAGAGAGATTAATAATAAAATTTTATTATTTTTAATGAAGTGCTTTTTTTTCATAATAATTTTATAATAAAATTGCTAACAAAATATTACCTTAATTTTATTTTATATAAAACTTTTGATATCTTTATTTTTCAACCTCACATTTCAAAATTTAAGCATTTTAAAACATGGATATGTAGTATTAAAATTTCCCATCTCAAAATGTAAATCTTATGAGAAGCATTTAACTAATAACCCTAATTAAAAGTACATTAAAAAAATTTGGGTGTTTGATAAATCTACAATCTCATTTTTAATAAAACTAATTCTCAAAGTTATAAAATCTATACAAGCACATTTTTACATGCCAACGACATTCATGAAAATCACATCTAAAAATTTCAATGTTTGATGAATTGGACACTTGTACAATTTAATTTTCAATTCCACTACTTAAAATTTGATGCTAATACACAAATTTACAAACTCCAATGACATTCATGAAACTAAGTTTGTGAACCTTCTACAACCTATATATTTAATAAAGGAGAACATTATAACTAGAAGCTTGAATCTATATATTTGTGTTGTGTAGTGTTAATGCTAATGTCAAATGTTATGCTATAGTTGTTGTTGTTGTGTGTATAGGGCAATACACTTAACAGTCTCTATTTCAGTTTATTTAACTATTCAAAAAATGATGTTTGAAAAACACACTTTTATTGAATTCATATGATATTTAATTTCTACTTTAGTTTTATCAAAATAATTCAAGTACTTTTCATGTTCTACCCAAATAAGCTCAAAAAAAGTTGTGTTTCATTAATGGTATGTTAAACAATAAATTTTTGAAGAACATGTGATTTTTGTATGAGATTTTCAAATATAATGTCCAATTTTTATTTTAATATATTATAATGATGAGTTTTAGATGGGTAATTTGTATTTCAAATTAATTTACATCCATTTTCACATCATTGTATGATATCCAAGTATATAATTGTAAATT
>APFE031272936.1:24386-72072 GCA_000404065.3 Pinus taeda | reverse complement strand
AAATCTAGATAGTAAGGAGAAAGAATAGTCTCAGGATTTGGTCATTGGCTACCCTGAACTCAATCCAAGCTATCTTATATGTTTTCTTCTGATAAGAGTATTTAAAGAGTAATTCTTCATTGCTACCTTTAATACTACATCATCACATTGCGTTGTTGTTTTAGGAATTCAAGCAATTGCTCCTAGATAACAAACCCCCTTTTACAATATTCAGCTTAAGTAAAGAAATCTTAATTGCTCTTTGCTAGTTGTTTTCACCTCACTCTCACTATTTACATTTTGTTTCATGGAATACACACAGGCCCTGTAGCTATCCCTCACCAAAATCAAAAACCTCAAGGGAAAACAGTCCAAGACCCCATTGCCCAATGGATTAATCTCACCTGCAGATATACTTTAAGGAAATCAGAAGCATCCTCCCAACCAAACACAAAAACAATCAAAATATTCACTCCATAACTAGCCTAAAAACCTTCACTGAAAGCAGTGACATAATCTTATAGAGAGAGCCCTCTCTGACTGCAGCTAGGCTAGAAGCTGTAGCCCAAAGATTGGTTAGTGGTTACCCCGGCCGTATTCTCTTAGGAGTCAAAGAGAACAACCTGGGTGTTAACAGACTGGAAAGAAGAAGTTGGGTCCGAAAACATACCGGATTGCCTAGGTTGCCATTGGCGACGCTGGTTAACGAAGTATGCTGGCTCTGGTTCTTTTTCCGCTGCCTTCAATCCAGGAAGTGAGGGGCAGCTCTCAGTAAGGTGATCTTTCATACAGATAACACATGTTTGAACTGTATCTAGTGGACATTCCTTGTGGCTATTTTTTCTTCTACATTGGGGGCAGAAATTCACCAGATTTTGTTCTGCCTCCATCTGCTTTTGTTTAGCCTGCACAATATCAAGCTATGTAGTTAATGTCCCCAGAATATCAGTTTTAAAATTTTCTAATAAATTCCCAAGTTCTACACGTGTTACTCCTTCTGTTGATATTTTGTTGTCTCTGACAAACCGATCATATTCTGTTGGTTTTATCCTTGTGCTGCCTCTTGAACTCCTGATGCATAAATCAATGATGTCAACAAAATTCTCTTGATAAATATCCCCTTTTCCCATGATATTCAATGTTTCAATCCACTGTTCTTTCATGCCTCTAATCAATGCAGTTTTCAACACATTATCAGGCAGAGGTAGTGATGCATAGGGGGATCTCTATAAATTATACTGGAAACGTTCTACATATTCCTCTAAAGTTTCATTTGATTTGGCTGTCATTTGGAATATTTCATCTTTTAGTTCTCTCGACCTACAGTAATCCTGATATTTCTTTAGGAAAGATTCTTTCATTTGCTCCCAGTTATTTATGACTCCACCACCTAAGCCCATAAACCATCTCAGAGCCGCCCCTTTCAAAGTGGAGGGGAACAATTTTAATTTCTGGGGTTAGTGGTGTAATCATATCCTCTACATAGCACATTGAATTCAAATAAGAATGCATCGGGGTCCTCTGATGTAAGTCCATGAAACGTCAGGATGTGTTGAAGAGGGATCGCTTTCATGGGCGCATTTGCAGCAGAATCTACTATAGGATATTGCAATGTAGAAGTTTGAGTGTTTGGCTGATTCTTCGCCATAGGATCAAATATGTGCCAATAACCTTCCGGAATTTCTAGGAGGGTGTTCCTAGGTTGAGAAGGAACGACCTTGGCAGAGACTATTTTAATGACACTTCCCTTATCTGGAATTTCTATCTGAGGGAATGGGGTGCCTTCAATATTAATTTTGACCGCGCTCCCCTTATCTGGGCTGTTTAACAGTTGGATTATCTTAGAAGGAGACCTTGGCTCTCCTATTTCCCCTGTTTCCCCTTCTCCTTCACAAAGGTTGCTTAAATTCCCTTCCTGCAGTCGTTCTGACACAGAATTTTCAATTTCTTGAAAGTCCTGTTCATCAGTCTAACTATGCACCTCAGGAAAGGCTCCAGATGGTGATGCTGTGGCCTGAAGGGAGCTAGTAGGCTGTTTAGAATTAATCTTTCTGGGGCCTACCTACGGCTAAGATTCAGTTTTATTATAGATTTCGTCTATGAAGGTTGTTCGGCCAAGGGTCACCGGCCCTTTGGCTTTTTCAGGTTTGGCTGGAGGTTTGATATTCTTTTCTAGCTTTTTTTGCTTAGTCATGCACTCTAAAAACTACTAAATCCTATTCAACTAGCAATTCTGCTAAGAGAGCGGACGGTGGAGTAGGGCTTTTACATGCTCCGTACGCAGGTTCTTACCTTCCATTTTTAAAATCCAACTCCCCCCTAGCAGATTTACGCACTACTCTGTAAAGGGCAAATGGCTATACTCTTTCCCCGGCAACGATGCCAAAATGTAGAGCTATAACTAGGGTCTCTCACACCTCTAATTATTCCAAATTAATAAATCAATCCGGGAACGTTTTGTTATTGTAAAGAGTAACTCAATCCGAGGCTATTTGTCCGAGTAATGCTTAGTAGTATAGTGTTCAGAAGATACAAAAGAAAATAGATGCTAAGCTGTAACTGAACTAATCCAAAAGATATAATCACACGAGACAGTTGATCAGTCAAGGGTACGGAAGCAATAACCCATCCCTCTAGAAACTGATAAAAAGGAAATTAGAGCATGGACTTATAGGTTTGGGAGCTAGGCAGCGTCTTGCTGAGGCTCACTATAGCCTTAGTCCTTCTCTCACACCAAAACAACGAAGGCAGGTAAATAAAACGACAGAATGTAAAATGGAACAACAAAATGAAAATGGAACATCAATAAATGGAACATCAATAAATGGAACAACAGTAAAATGGAACAACAGTAAATGGAACAGCAGTAAATGGAACAACAGTCGAAAGAACTGAATCTCGCGAGTTAAAACCAACTGATTCACACTCTGATTTTCTCTTCAAGCAAACTAGATAAGATATACTTTATGAAATAGCAGTCCTTGATGAATTATGGAACATCAAGCATCAACCATATATACATGCTCTATACTAATATAGTAATCTGAGAATGATGGATGATATAACTATGTTTCTAAACAGAGTAACATTACTTTCAAGTCCCAACAGGTATTATTTCACATGGATCCAATGACAGTAACATTCATACCGACACTCTGTTACAGAAATAGCTGATTAAAGACGCAATTCAACCCTGAATAGATCCAATTATACAGTGGAGAGTCATTGCATGGAAAAATCATTCATATATTGATCATAACAGGGCATAGCATATCATATGAAAGATGTATCAGATTACTGAGTAATAAAGATAAACAAACCACACACAAATCGCAGTATAATGATACAAAAGCAAGTGTCCTTTGGAGTCGGGCCCTTAGCTGCCAATGGTACACCGCGTTAGATTACTCGAGACGTAGAGATGAAATAAACACCAAGTCTTTTATATTAATGCATCAACAAATGTATAACAAAACTAGGTCTCAGTGAGACTCGATGATCAAAGTTTTGTTCTGAAACTTAAAATTATAAAACAATAGTCCCCTTTCTCAATGACGTTGTTCCTTTATATAAAATTAACGACGGAGGTATCTAGATAACAAAGATAAGTAAAACAACGATCCCTCAAGATTGAAGATCCTGAGGGATTCGCCAATCGGTTAATCCTTCACTTTTCTTTCTCGCGTTCGCCGACTCGGTATCCCTCCTTCCTTTCCTGGGCTATTCAGCTCTGATTTGCTTGATCTTGTTCGCATCCGGTTCCCCTTTGGAGGGGCAGCAGTTATTCTTCCTCTGCTTCTCGCTTTTGGACGGCAACTCCTTGCTTCCACGTCTTCCTGCATAGAAAAACGACAATTATTAGTAATTAAGCTTCCTTTGTCAATTCTTGCACATTTTATTAAAATCCTTTATCTCTTTTGAATTTATAAGGCAGAAAAGGTTACAAATATTACTGAAAAGCCACTAAATTGCTTGTCAAAAGCATACCTTCCAAGTGCTCCACATAGTGATCATGTCATGCAGTTCTCAGTTCCAGTCTGAAACATTTTGGAATGAGAAGCACATAGAGGAGGGGAGTTGGAGGACTCTGGTGAAATCAATATAACTGAGCAAGTTTTCTCAATCAAATGGTGGTTGGATAGTTCAGCAGAAACTAGGTAAGGCTCGTTGTTTTTTGTGGCTTACAGTAGATCAGAGTCTGTAGAGTTGATTGATGGTTCAAGAGTAACCGAGCGAGGATCATTGATCGTGTTGGCCTTCAATGGATGGTAGTTCATAGATCTGCATGAGAAACAATCTCCATTTGATAATATACATATGTATATGTATATTATATATATATATATATATATATAATATATATATATATATATAATTAAATAATTGTTTGACCTAATAGAATTTAAGTAGTGCAACAACAACATGTGGTTTTTTCTCCCTGGGGAGCGTTTTCCACCAAAAATATTTGTGTCTATTATGTTTGTTACTTTCATGGTTTTACTTGTGTTTTATGCTCTAATATTTTCTTATGTGCTTCACATTGTGCATGGTTTAAAAGAATATTAATTTGGATAAGTTTTTTATAAGTGTTCACACTACTGAGTGATCCCCCCGATAATGATCTAGTTTCCAACATAAACAAGCTTGGGAAAAGTAAATTCTAAAGCTATCTACTCTGAGAATTTTACCCTGGCCCACTAAGTTCACTATAGGATTGACCTCCTTATAGGATATTAAGGAGGTTTGATTTTGCTTAGGCAAGACTAGAGGATGAAAAAAAAGAATAGAGTTTATTTCTTCATATATGTCCTTATTTAATTGTAAAATATGGTTGAAGTGCGCCTTAAGTACTTGAAAAATGTCTTCATATGTTTCTAATTATCATTCATTCAGTAATTTTAGGAAATATATATAATTCTAGTGGTACCTATTGATTATAGAGTTGTGGAAGAATTTTGAATTTTGTTCACATACCTTCAACCAACAAATATTAGATTCCTTCCTCCATAGTGTTTCCTCTTTGATATTATGTTGTTTAACATATCCTTAAACAATTATGCTAGTCTGAGGTTCTTCTATTTTTCACTCAAATCTTGCTTTCTCAAAAAAAATATTTATGAAAACCTCTTTGTTAGAAATGTTGGTTAGCTACTTGATAGTATTAAGTTTATTATAAAGCCTGAGCATGAGAAAGCCATGGGTGGGACCCACCTCTAACCACCATTTCTTCATATTGTACATAAATTATAGATGATCCAACTAGAATTTGTTTTTAATCTAAAGGGCCTCAACTTTGGATATAAGGATATATCTGATTAGATCCCAATTGAATAATAATTATGCCTAACAGAAGGAAGAATGGTGGCCTCAAATGATGCAATTCATTGGAATAATGATTTTAAAATGGGAAACAAAGTCATTGTTACTACTATCTAGTCAAGGCTACCTCATTTATAGTTCAAAGTATAACAACCCTTACCTATATGCATATCAATGATATGGAGCTCTACAATGAGATCCTTAAAGGTTGAACAATCAGAATCTACTCATCACAAACCACCCTTATTTTATTAAAAATACGTATACATGTTGATGTCACCATTGATTAGCCAAGGATGATTATTTTTTAGATTTTTGACAGCTTTGAGAGCCTCAAGAAAGGATATCTTAAGAGGGGGATTAAAGGAGACTTAAACATTAGTGAGAGAGCCATGAGTGTTATAGTTGGTGATTTAAAGTCAACAAAGAGAAAATGGGGTGATTCCACAAAAATGGATAGACTAATGAGGTCATGGTTCCATAGAATAGTTATCCCCCTTTAGAAGCCATTGACCAAGAATACCATTTCTTTCCAAATTTTCTAGAACTTATTAGAGAGCATGGTAACTAAATTAGAAGTGTATTTGGTTTCCTAACAAAACATCATAGTAGGATTTTCTTGGCTTATTATTTTCACATGCATTGCTTTCTAGTAGAATTAATACCGCTTTTATTCCATGAGATGATATTCATCTTAACATATAGGTTGAAAGGATAGATACTTGTGTGTCACGGTAATGGGCCCTAAGTTGACCAGGAAAACCCTTGCTTCCTCAATTTTTTTAGTGGATCTATAGATTATTTTATTTTTCTCAATGTTTTGCTTTTTATAGACTTTAAGTGAGGAGGCTATTCCCATTCCTTTCAACTAATTCGGTTGGAAACTACTTTTCCTATATTTATATCTTCCTTAGAATATCTTAGTGCGTCTATTATGGATGGGGATTTGGAGGTTTGCTAGATTTGATTCACCGCGTTCTACTACGAAGGTTTGTAGGTCAATATAATAAGTTTTAATTTCGATTTTTAAATGGCTAGGGATAATCCTTTGAATTTGGAAGTTGATTCTCTTCTAAATGAAGAACATGATCCATTAGAGAGTTATCTTATGGGCTGATAGTGGTTTCTTTAGGATCTATTTTTCAATACTTGGAGTCATATTCTATTAAGCGTATAGGGTATGGTAAAGAGTTTGGATCAGTGGGGAACTCATCCTACTGCTAAGGTGGATTTGGATCCATAGAGTTTAGGTGTAAGACCCTAAAATGTGGCGATTCATTGGGAACATGAGCATGATTAATGATATTGGTGTTGTCCTTCCTAGTTTGATTACTTATGCATGATCTTTAGGTCTCCTTTCCTTGAAGATACCTACACAACATATTGGAAATAAAATATGGTGGGATGATTTGGGTTCCATGACTAACTTGCAATGCAATATCACATGGAATCGGCAAACCTATATGAGTAGTTAAGACCTTATATGAGATGGTGTAGAGTGAAATACCTAATTTTTGGTTTCGACCATCATGCAATGAGATGGGTTGTACAAGGACAATGGACCAACTATGATGACATGGGTGAATAAGAAAACCAAAGTTAGGTGGGTGAATTAACCACTGCATACTTGACATGGGCATGCATTATGTTGGTGATATGGACTAAAGAAGTTTGAGCATGAGCACAAGTGGAATGAGACAAGACAAGTTGGTCATGCACATGAACACATAAGTGGGATGAGTCAATATGAGTCATTCAGATGCGTGAGTGTATTTGGAACAAGTCAATACAATTCAGTAAAATGTATGAGAATGAGAATGAAATGAACCAAGATAGACTCAGGTGGGAAATATTTGGCACAACATGATGGAAAGGTTGATTTGACCAAGACAAGGATGTGCTCATGTTGTGAGACGAAGTGTCATCTCATGGAAACATAATGTCAACATGATGAGTCAAGGCATGGATTATAAGGAGTGGAGCCCCAACCAAACGACATGTTGGTTGGGTGAAGTGTGATCAACAGGGAGAAATAGGTGGAGGACTTGAATGATGTGTAACAAAAGAATAAGTGAAGACAGTAAGCGAGTTTGAGAGATGAGATATAGTTTGGGTAAAGTAACCAAAGTCAACCCTAACACGAAGGTAAATGAGGGATTTGGCACAATCATGGTTGCATCCCAGAAGATAAGTTGACATGGGGATTGGTGTTTCATGATTTAGTTTGTGTGGAATGCCTCCTCCAAATACAACACATATTCAATTGAAGTGTGGACTAAATTTTGAGGTTTAGTAGTGAATCCCAAAATTTGGTGTTTTCCAAACCATGCAATATGACTAGCTAAATTTCATGTTTTAGATGGGATGAAATTTGAGGTTTAGTTAAATGGGAAAAAAATTGGTGTTCAAATAGAGTGGGATAAATTTTTGTGTTTGACTAGAGAGGGCCAAATTTAGGTGTTTGACCAATGGGCAGAAATTTGGGGTTAGGACCAGAATTTGGAGTTTGGCAGGCCGAAATTTGGAGTCTACGGTTGAACGAAATTTAGTGGTCCATGGTGGACGAATTTTGAATTTCAGATTTAGAGTGGGATAGGGAAGGCCTTTGTTGGATAATTTGGCACATGTTGTCATGATGTAAGATAATTGGATGTGATTGTAATATTCTCATTCTTATATATATTTTCATTATTAGGTGAGTCAGCCACCTATACCATATTTTATTGTGTACATGTATTTTTATATTGCATGATGTGAGATGATTGCAATTTGTACATGTCATATTTTGGTTAACATACATTCCACACACAATTACTTAAAGGAAGAGTAGGTGCAGTTCAAGTTAAGTAATTCGATCTTGGAAAATCATGTAGATCCAAAAAATGTTGGTGTCACATTCCCTAATAGTTCACGACGGGCCTTAATATGTGCAAGGATCCATCAATTCATGATAGGAGGTATTAGAGTATAATATTATGAAGATGGTCAGAATATGATAAATAAGGTTTAACACTCTTCAATATCACTTCGTGATATGTATAAGCAGAGTAGTATCAGAAGGGCCATTATTACCATGTAAAAGTGATGTAAGAATAGAATTTCTGTATAAGGGTTTCGGGAAGTACCTATTCAAGTGAATTGTGGAAAACCCAAGTGTTTCCAAGTCATGGGTATAAGTGGAGGAAGAAGAGTAGTAATAATTATTACCAAATTGTGGTAGTAAAGTGATAATATAGCAACCATCAATTATAATTTCAAGGTACCATGAACACTGATGAGTAAGCTGGTGTTGATGGATTTTGGAGGGAAATTTGTGTTGATGTGGATAATATTTTTGAACAAATGGAGTTAATATGCACTCAAAGGGGAGAGTGGAGAAGAAAAATGATAATGAGAACAAGTGGAATGAGCCAAGACAAGTTGGTCATTCACATGAACACATAAGTGGGATGAGTCAATATGAGTCATTCAGATGCGTGAGTGTATTTGGAACAAGTCAATACAATTTGATCAAATGTGGGAGAATGAGAATGAAATGAACGAAGATAGACTTAGGTGGGAAATATTTGGCACAACATGATGGAAAGGTTGATTTGACCAAGACAAGGATGTGCTCATGTTGTGAGATGAAGTGTCATCTCGTGGAAACAGAATGTAAACATGGTGAGTCAAGGCATGGATTATAAGGAGTGGAGCCCCAACCAAACGACATTTTGGTTGGGTGAAGTGTGATCAATAGGCAGAAATAGGTGGAGGACTTGAATGATGTGTAAAAAAAGAGCAAGTGAAGACAATAAGTGAGTTTGGGAGACGAGATAGAGTTTGGGTGAAGTAACCAAACTCAACCCTAACACGAAGGTAAATGAGGGATTTGGCACAATCATGGTTGCATCCCAGAAGATAAGTGGAATGAGGATTGGTGTTTCATGATTTAGTTTGTGTGGCATGCCTCCTCCAAACACAACACATATTCAATTGAAGTGTGGACTAAATTTTGAGGTTTAGTAGTGAACCTGAAATTTGGTTTTTTCCAAACCCTGCAATTTGACTAGCTAAATTTCACGTTTTAGATGGGATGAAATTTGAGGTTCAGTTAAATGGGAAAAATTTTGGTGTTCAACTAGAGTGGGATAAAGATTTTTGTTTGAATAGAGAGGGCCAAATTTAGGTGTTTGACCAATGGGCAAAAATTTGGGGTTTAGCGAGGGCCGGAATTTGGAGTTTGGCAGGCCAAAATTTGGAGTCTAGGGTTGAACGAAATTTAGTGCTCCATGGTGGACCAATTTTGAATTTCAGATTTAGAGTGGGATAGGGAAGGCCTTTGTTGGATAATTTGGCACATGTTGTCATGATGTAAGATAATGGGATGTGATTGTAATATTTTCATTCTTATACATATTTTCATTATTAGGTGAGTCAGCCACACCTACACCATATTGTGTTGTGTACATGTATTTTTATTTTGAATGATGTGAGATGATTGCTATTTGTAAATGTCATATTTTCATTAACATACATTCCACACACACTTACTTAAAGGAATAGTAGGTGCAGTTCAAGTTTAAGTAATTCGATCTTGGATAAACTTGCAGATCTGAAAAAAAAATGTTGGTGTCACATTCCCTAATAGTTCACGATGCGCCTTAATATGTGAAAGTATCCATCAAGTCATGATAGGAGGTATTAGAGTATAATATTATGAAGATGGTTATAATATCATAAATAAGGTTTAACACTCTTCAATATCACTTCGTGATATGTATAAGAAGAGTAGCATCAGAAGGGCCATTATTACCATGTAAAAGTGATGTAAGAATAGAATTTTTGTATAAGGGTTTTGGGAAGTACCTATTCAAGTGAATTGTGGAAAACCTGAGTATTTCCAAGTCATGGGTATAAGTGGAGGAAGAAGAGTAGTAATAATTATTACCAAATTGTGGTAGTAAAGTGATACTATAGCAACCATTAATTATAATTTCAAGGTACCATGAACACTGATGAGTAAGCTAGTGTTGATGGATTTTGGAGGCAAATTTGTGTTGATGTGGATAAGAGTTTTGAATAGATGGAGTTAATATTCACTCAAAGGGGAGAGTGGAGAAGAAAAATGATCAAACTCTTGGAATAAATTGAAGCATTCCAAGTAGAAGAAACCAAGATATGATATTACATCAAGCAAGATGTGGAGATTGGGAGTTCTCTGAGCACTTCCTATATCAAGGAGCATATTGTGAATGCATTTAAGGAAGAAGGAAAGTTGGTTATTGATAGTCCAAGGGAATAAAAGGAGGTTTGGGAAAAAGTAAACCCAAGGAATGAGTACATGAGTAGATTGTTGAGAGGATATTTGAGGATTGCTTGGTTGACGACTTGGGTCAAGGCTTCATTTTCTCTTGGATTTGTGGTAGATTTATGGATCCTTAGGAAATATTGTTAACCCAAAGAGATGAGGAAGTATTATTGATAAATGGAGACATGTTGGAGGAAGATGCCTTGGTTCAACATCTAGTGAGTGTAACAACCCTGGTCAAAATTCCGTGTAATAAAGTTAATAAAGGTAAAATAATAACCAAGGTCATGGGACACGTATTCCAAGTTGAATGTTGGGCAAGACATCCTAGTTTTAGTGTTCATTTGGTTTATTATGGCTAAGGAAATTCAAAAAATCAATGGAAAAGGCATTGGAAAGGAATGAGGCATTAATTAGCATTTTAATTATGAAAATAATGGAAATTAGGAGAAAAGGAAGGTGAAAGGTCACAGGTTGCATGTTAGGAGGAAAATGAAGGAAAATAATGGAAATTGAAGGAAATATATGCCTTATTAATAAAAAGGCTTATGAGGATCAGTTCATAACCCTTTGTTAGTTTAGTTTTGGAGCTCTCTCTCAAAGGGATCAAAGATCGAGAAAGGAAGAGTGTGATCAAGCTGCTACAGTCAAATTACTTGCAGGTATTGAGTTGCATGTAATATTTCCTTGCTATATTTGGCATGCATGTGTGCATTTGGTTCTCTTGTTGTCATTCGCATGGGTCTTGCCAAGTGTGACAGTGTTTTTCAGCCTCGCCTTGCAATTTTTAGATAGCCATGGTGTTATGGGGTTGTCTTGTTTTTGTTGAGTTGGATTGTCAGATGGATTCGAAGCTAAGTGGGGTAGTTTCAGGATTAATCACAAGGCCTAGGAATCTTAGTGGGGTGGTTTCAGGATTAATCACAAGGCCTAGGAATCTTAGGGTGGGATATGCGGTAAAGCCTGATTGTGAATACCCTTGATTGGACCAAAGAATCCCTTAACCAAAATGGAAAGATTCACAGTAAAATCCAGAGGGTACCTCATAGGCCTAGAAATCCCTTAACCAGTAATAGAGGGATGCACCATAAAGTCGAGAGGTGGAGACAAAAAAATCTGTGTTGGTTTAGGTGGAGAGATCTAAAGGAATCCATGCTTGTTTAAGGCCTAATGATCCAAAGGGGATTGCAGTTAGCCTAGTTGTATTGATGAGGGTTTAAGGCCTAAGAATCCCTTGTTGGATATGTGTTAAATCATGAGGAAGCCCTGATTGGTTTTGTTTTGAGTCCCACATTCATGCTTCGAATATGGCATGGGAGTGATTGGCTGAAAGAAAGATTTGGTTTATCCCAATATATGGTTGGGTGGTATGTGGAAGTTCCTAGCTTGGTTGGATTTTAAATATGTTAATAAGAGATCTTTTCCTCTTATGTTCTATGTGTAAATTTACTTTTTATTTTGTGTATTTAATGGTTGTTCTATCATTATTGTTTTGTTGGTTGTCTTTTAGTTGTAAGCATGGTTTTATGGAAATTCTTAGTCATTTCTCTTATCATGTTTTGATTAGTAAATAAATGAATGATGAATGTATGACCTAATAAATGATAATGCATCTACTGTGAGAAGGCATCAATCATTCTTGACAAATATTAGATTAGCATGAGACCCCTATGCTCAGATATGTTGTTATGACATGTAGATTAGATGTTTATGATATGTTTAACGAAATGTTTGTCATGGCTAGTAGGGGTCAGGTCAAATTCTTATTCAATTTTTGCATCAGTAGTCTTGTTTACTATGTTATTTATCATTTATGAAAGTCTCATGGTGTTTTGGGAAAAGGCCTGAGTCCTAGCCTTGAAACATGGCTCTAAATCTAGGGTAGCTCGCACACAACTACGTGAAAAATATTGTAATCGCTTTGAGGCATTGTTTTGGGAGTGATTGGAGGGTTTCAATCACACTAATGGCTTGTCATGGGAGTGACTGGAGCTCTAGGTTAGTAAAACATCAAGTTGTCTCAGGGGTTAGGCACCTAGAAGGGTTGGTTGTCTCCTGAAGGTTTTGTAGCTCCTGAGGAAGGTCAGATTGTTCTTGTCTTGTCGGTTCCACTTCCTTAACTGTACATGGGGAGTTGAATCACATCATAGTAACTCTTCATCACATGTTTACCCCAATGGACCAGTTAGCTTGGGTAAATGTGGGAGGAGGGTGTTACAGAGTAGTATTAGAGTGTGTTTCGTTCTCTTTGGGGAATGCATAGTTTTGTTCTCTTTCGGTGTTATCTGATACCACGGAGTGGTATCAGAGCATGGTTCACCCCTTGGAATGGATGGGAAGAATGTGATTGTCATGCAAACATGTCAGTTTCATATGTTTTCTATATGCTTTTGTTCTATGTTCTTGTTGTGTATGCATGGTGGTGGTCGTGGTTGCAGTTGCTTCACCATGTGGAAGTTGATTGTGTTTTTGTTGGAATGTGGTCATCATGAGTGCATGTAATATTTAATTGGCTATGCATATCAATGTCTATATGTTATTATTCATGCATTGCCATGGTTATGGCTGGTGTGTATGGGGCATGGTATGTAATTGGAATTTTCATTAATGGTAGCTGGATTATGATTAAGATGATGTCTATATACTATTATGATTATGATTATACATGTATTGTGCTAATCTGGATGACCTTGTACACGAGATATCCTCCACTGAACTATAATAAGCTATGTTGATTATGTTATATTTTGGTTTCAGCTGACATGGTATAGTTGCAGAAAGAATATCAAAGATAGCTAGCAAGCTACTAGACTACAGTTCACGAGATTATCCCTATGGATCAAATGAGCAACATGGTGATGGGTACTCTTCTGACTTAGCAGACACATTGAGAAGTTTGAACACAAAAATAAGAAGTTGCAAAGTAGATAATGACATAATCATTCAGGCATAGGAGAGACAAGCCGAGGTTAATGCAGTAGTTATTCAAAGTTTGTCAGAATTGCAGAGACAGGGACTGCTTAGAATCAATCACGGGTAGGAAGATAGTACCAATGGGGCATATGGAAGTGGATCTCATGGTGGGAACAGGTTAGATAAAGATGACATTGTCAGATACGACAGATTATTGGGTACACCGGATAGGAAATGTGATGGACACAACGTTTATACTAACTCTGGTTCAAATAGGTATCATGATTGGCATCACTATCATCGTTAAAGGGGCAATGACAGGGGATATTTTTCGAATGATTTTAATAAAGCTAAGCCACCTACATTTGGTGGGTATTTGAAGAATATAGAAGATGTGAAGTCATGGTTACTTGGGATGAAAAATTTCTTTGAGCTACATGATTACACATAAAATATGAAGGCTAGAATAGTTATCTTCATCCTTAAAGGGAAAGAAGACATGTGGTGGGAAGATGTGAAGTAGGTTAGAGACATTAGAACAAAGGAGTTGAGTTGGCATGATTTTAAGAGACTCTTCAAAACGAAATACTTGTCAGAAAGGTACTACGATGTTAAGGCCAAGGCGTTTTGTGAGCTAAAGATGGGATCGATCACAGATGAGGAGTATATGACTAAGTTCTTGGAGTTATTAAGGTATGTACCATATCTTAAGGATGAAAAATCCAAAGTTGAGATATTTGTCAATGGATTGCCGTTAGTATTTAGAGATCAAATTGTGTATAATGAGCCTTCATCATTTAAAGAATTCATTGCTAAATTGAAACATTTTTATGAAAAATCAAATTGTAAGAAGAAATATCAAAAAGGTTGGAAAGGGAAAGAAAAAGTTAAAGGTAAATGAAATTTGAAAATAGAAAGACCTTAGAATGTAGAAGAGAAAGAAAATGTTGCACCTTACAAGAATTTGAATGGGTCACAGTCTAGAGGACAACAGCATAAAGGTGATCGTAAGGGGTAGTTGTAGTGTTGGATATGTGGCAAGGATCATCTCGAGAGGGATTGTCCACAGAATCAAGGTGGTAGGCCTCAAATTTACAGTGCACAAGAAGCATAGAAAGTTGGGGATTTTGGGCAGAGCATTCCATGGATCTATGTAGCTTTGGGTAACAGGAAGGCAGAACACCAGGTCTCTATTATCAAGATGGACAGTAATATTTGTGATCAATTTACTTCTACTTTGATTGAGCCTGGATCTAATTATAGTTATGGTAATCCTAACCTGGTGGATAATTGTGTTGTTGGGCGCAGCCCAACTTGGTCCACATTTTGAGGGACGAAGCACGTAGAGCTAGCAAAGTTTTATTCATCATGCAACGTTTAGGGGCTTTAGGGTGGGTCAAAGCAACTTATTTTGTAATGGGTATTGGGTATTTATCCATTGTTTTATCGGATCCATGGTATGTGGACCATGGTCTTGTAGTAAGGAAAGCTATATAAATAATATGTAATACTTTTTTGAAGAGAGAAAGAATAAATAGAATTCATAAATTGATCATATTTTCTATCTTGGGTATGTAATTTTAGGGAGGCTCTCTAGCTGAGTGCTCAGAGGCCTTGGAAGAGTCTGCAGCTGAGTGCACAGACCACCTTCAGCTAGATGCATAGGTCATATAAGTTTATGTATTGAATATCTTTATTAATAAAGAAGAAGTTTTGGTGAAGTATTGAGTATCTTTTTTTGTTCATTATATTTTGTTATATATATCGTTATGCATGCTTTTTACTGAATTATGCGAAAGAATATATGTTATGCTAATATTCTTTGTTATGTTTATACGTTAAGTACCAATTTGTGAACTTTATCATTAGCGTGAAGTTATTCATGTATGTGAATTTTTATATAGATATAAGACATAAGTGAACACATGGGCATTACAACGTGGATATCCCTCTAGTTGCAAAAACTTGGTTCTGCAACCTCCCATAACCGCTTCGGGTGACACTACAACTTGCTTGTAGGTAATTTCCAAAAGGGCCAGTGGTTGAGGGTTTTGTTGGTGTGCACTACACTCTGAACCTAGGTGAAGCCCCTTAAACCAACAAATGGTTATGTTGTCGAGACCAGGATCTACTTAAGGGATTAATGTTTGGACAAAGAGGAAATAATGTTGAACCAGGGTCTACCCAAAGTGGAAAATGATATAAAATAGATCTGAATAATTTTATTGAGATTGAATATAGCCCCTTGTTAGGAGGATTTGAAAGTGAAGAAGAAAGAAGTAAACCTACAGCACCACGACATTCCCCATCCCATCCTGAAGGCGAGTTGAAGTTAGGAGTCAAGAAAAATGATGGAATCTTTGGGATTCCCCATCCATCCACCCCCCTTATAGCCCATCCCCCTCCCCATAATTTCCCTACACCCCCACCCCCTCCCCCTCCACTTAGCCCTCTGGGAAGGAAAAATGCCGATGCCAATAAGATGCCTATTTTTAAAGGACTGGGATCAGAGGATCTTGATCAGTTCTGGTTTGTAGCTGATGTAGTATGGATAGCAAGATAGATCACTAGTGATGATGTAAAGAAGGCACAACTCCTCACGTCGCGCTGAGAAAGAGTGCTAACATGGTATATGAAATACTTTGTGACTAACCTGACTACTTTGTTGGATGAAATTAATAAAGCACTGGTATCAAAATTCAAGAAGCCAAAATTAGAATTAGAGTGCATCACGGAGCTAAAATAAATCAAACGGACAACGGCTGAATCTGTGCGGGAGTTGGAACAGTGATTCAAGGTGTTGATGGGTCAAGTAAGCTTTAATATACCCCCAGAACAAAATAAAGAATGGTTCATAGTCGTGCTACTACCACATAATAGGTTACCTTTGACATAGTATAAGATCATGATTCAAGCTGAAGCATTGGATATTGCAATGAAGCTGGAAGCTTTGCTGATTGGGGATACTCAGGCAAGAGTATAGAAGATTCAGAGTAGGCTAGCCAATTAGACCTTGGAATTTCAAGATCTCAAGAAAGGCAAAGAGACCATAACAAAAGTATTGTGTACAAAATACAAAGTAGAAGGTCATTATAAGTATCAATTCCCTGTGTTAAGAGAATATTTGGCAAGTGGAGCACCTAATCCAGTAAACCCAAGGTTGTGGTGCGATATTTTTAGAATGAAAGGCCAACATCGCTCTTAATATTGCTACCTATTATAGAAGTATGTGTAGATCTCGATTCAGCTATTTTGCAACTTTTATAGATCAGTAGGCCAGGATGAGTTAAATTGTCAAAGTTATGACTTGATGATGGAGTGCACTATTGATGCTTATAGACTACAAGCTAAAGGACATACACATGAGGAGCTAGGAAAGCACTCCGATTGAGGAGGATTTCAAGGACAAGGATGAGGAGCTAGTCGAGGATGTCGCCAGATTATCTGTTATAACTATGGACAAGTAGGACACTTCGCAAGAGACTATTAGAACCCTATGACAACTAGAAGCTATTGTAAGTATATTGATCATGTGATAGAAGAATTCCTAGTCCTTATTGCAGATATGTAGGAGAAAAGAAAATACCAGGCTGTAGAAATATTCAAATGATGATTGTTGAGCCAAGGGAGGATGAAGCGCACATCGAAATTGTAACAAGAAGTAGAGTTGAGACTGGAGATGATAAAGCCAATGGAAAAGGAATTTGAAGCTATACAAGTAAGCAAAACTACTAAAAAAGCTCTTGCATTTGATATCCTAAAGGAAAATAAAGTATTCATGGAGGTGAGGTAGAGTTTCATGGATGATGGGGCCTCAACCTCTACTACACGATCGACTCAGAAGGATAACTGCGAGATAGTACAGGTTGCATCACAAGATGTGAATCCTAATAGCTTGAAGTATTTTCTGTAGACTTTCATGAAGCTGTTAAGAAATCAGAAGGTCATAGAGGGATTGCATGAATTGATAGACTATTTCTCTTCTAAAGAGGTACCACAAAGTGAGATGTGCATAATGAATAATCTACATAGACATAAGAAGCAGACTGGAAGGGAAATGAGGCTTACAACACAAATTGGAGAATACAACATGGATTAGGTTATCTTGGATATAGGATCTGATGCCAATGTCTTCCCGAAGCAAACTTGGGAATTGATGGGTAACACGAAGCTACAATGGTCAATTATCTAGTTGAATATGGTGAATTAATAGAAGATTGTTCATCTAATAATATTTTCAAGTATCAAAGTAGACATTGATGGAGTGTGCACTACCACTGACTTTGAAGTGATTGAGATTGTGAATGATAGTAATTCCTACCCTACATTACTTGGATTGGATTGGGAATTTTCTAACACGGCTATAATTAACTTGAATAAAAGGCAAATGATATTTGAGAACAACAATATGAGAGTTATTGTTGCATTAGATCCATCGAAGGGAGAAAGGTATACTGAACTTGTCAAAGAAGAGTACAATGCAGATGACATCGACAACATTTATCAAACAAGAAAAAAATAAGAGGAATGGATTAAACCTACTACATATGGAAAACTAACTTGGGAGAAAGATAGTTCTTGCACTTCCAATTCAGAAGTGTTATTTGAAAACTGGCAAAGGAGGTTGCATGAAGTGTCTACAAGGTGATGTGCAAGGATCACTAAAGAAGTTCATTGTATGATAGATGAGTTATGTGATTTACCTTTGTATGTTGGTTTGGGTAATATAAATATTTTCTTTAGAGATTATGAAATACAGGTGGCCAAATGTCAAAGATTGTTAGCTTTAGATCAAGCACTAAGGGCCACTCCTACTAGATGGTGGGGTACTCATAAGAAAAATATAGGAGATTGGAAAAAGTGTAGAAGGTTGATGTGGGTAAGGTTTCATCAAGTAGAAATAGAGCTCTTAGATAAGTATGATGGCCAGAATGATCCTAGAGATCACATACAACTCTTTATGGTAGCTTGGGGAGAAATTTTGCAAGAAGAATGGGTGCATGACTTCATCCATACCCAGGAGACAATTCCTCAAAATTGGTATCTAGAAAGAGAGGTTTGACATGGTACTGCTAGCTAGGCAGAAATAGTAGATGGATTTATAATGACATTCAGATTCGAAGATGACTGCCCACATATAGATACAATTCTGAATATAGTTAAGAAGAAGCTTTTTGAGAATGAAGTTCCAGTTATCTAACAACCTGATTAGGCCACGCAGATACGTAATGTTATGGAATGCTATAATCTCACTGTGGAATAGGATGAAGTTCCTCGCACTATTGAAATCAAAGAAATAGAAGTTCACCGTGAAGTAAATGGACCTGAGATAGAGATTCCTGATATAACGAAGCCATTAAAGATGAAGAAGGTGAATATAGGGTCAGAGGCTGAACTGAAGTATGCAACAATAGGAGATTAGGAGTTGTTCCCCACTATGTTTTCATATATGAAGGGCATAGTAGGGGATTTGGGATTTATGAGGATTCCTTTCAAACCTAATGTGAAGCCTGTCAAGTAGAGACCTTATAGACTAAATCCAAAATACAAGGATAAGGTGATAGAAGAATTAGAAAACATGTTAGTAACTGGGGTAATCGAACTTGTTAAAGAGTCTAAATGGGTAAGCCCCCTGGTGGTTCGGGAAAGGAAGGAAAAAGGGGAAATCAAAATTTTTGTTGAATTAAGGAAATTGAATGATGCATGCTTACATGACCCCTTCCCTACTCCATTTACAGATGAGGTATTAGACAATGTGTGAGGACAAGAGGCTTATTCTTTCATAGAAGGCTTTTCAAGATACCATTAGATCAGAATTTCACCAAAAGATAGACATAAAATGACTTTTGCTATAGAGTGGGGATATTACTAGTACACGATGATGCCTTTTGGATTAAGGAATGTATCTGTTATATTTTCTAGAGTTGCAGTTATGGCCTTTAAAGAATATATACACAAATTTCTAGAACTATACTTTGATGACTGAATAGTCTTTGGGCTATTAAAGAAGCATGTGATAAGCTTAAAGTTGATGTTGGATACATGTAGGCAGTAACATATATCGTTTAACTTGAATAAGTGTATATTTTGTGCACCATTTGGTATATTGTTGAGACATGTAGTTTTTAAATAGGGATTAATGGTGTACCCCATGAAGATCGCAAAAAGTGAGACAATTGGGCACGACACTGGGACACACTGGCTATTACAAAAAGTTTATAAAGGGGTATGCACATCAAACTGCATCGATGGAGAAAATATTGAAGAAATATGTGACTTTTCAACGGGATGAAAAGTACTAGAAGAGATTGGATTTACTAAAAGAGAAGATGATAACTACACCTATTCTATTTTTCTTAGACTGGAAGGAGGAGTTCCATGTACATGTATGCATCCTGCATAGCATTGGGTGTAGTGATAGAATAGCCAAGAGCATGAGATATTGATCATCCCATAGAATTTGCAAGAAGAAAATTTTCCATGCTAGAAAATAACTATAGCACGATAGAAAGAGAGGGATTAGCTATGGTATATGCATTACAGAAGTTTAGGCACTACTTGTTGTGAACGCACTTCAAATTTTTCACTAATCACTCTTCATTGAAATATTTTGTGAATAAACCTATTTTAGGAGGAAATATTTGTTGATGGTTGTTATTATTCTAGGAGTATGAATTCAAGGTTATAGCGAAGCCAGGGAAATTGAATGTTAGGCCTCATCATCTATCAAGAATAGAGACATGAGAAAAACCCACAAATATCAAAGATAACTTGCCCGATGCAAAGATATTCACAATTAGACAAAGATATTCACAATTAGAGTCGCAGATGATCACTTCGTGGATATTATTCAGTTCTTGACCACATGAATGGCACCCACGAAGTACACTATGAAGCAAAAGAAGGAGTTGGTGGTTCGAGCATCTAATTTCTTATTGATTGCTAAGCACTTGTACAAAATGGGACCAATGAAGTGTTGCGTAGATATGTACCTGAACATGAATGACAAAGTATTCTGAGAGATGATCATGGAGAGGTCGTAGGTGGGAATTATGCAGGAAAATCCACTACACATAAAATCTTAAGAGTCAGGTTATGGTGGCTCACAGTACATAAGGACACAAAAGAATTTTGTCAAGCATGTTTTGTATGTCAAAGAGTAGGGAATCCATCTAGAAGAGACGAGATGTCACTAGTACCACAGGTAACCTTGTAGGCCTTTGAGAAATGGGCTATTGACTTTGTTGAACCAATCAATCTGCCAGGAAAGAAGACTCATGCGAGGTATATAATCACTACAACTGATTATTTGACAAGATGGGCCGAGGCACAACCAATGAAGGATTGTAGCGCAAAAACTTTTGCAAAGTTCATCTTTGAATATATAATTCCAGGTTTGGTTGTCTAAAGATATTGATGAGAGACCAAGCACACATTTCTTGAATAAGACCATTAAAGTACTAACTGAGGAATTTCAGGTTTACCGATAGAAGAGCACTCCTTATCATCCTCAGGAAAATGGAACAGTTGAAGCTTTCAATAAAATTCTAGAGAATGCATTGACCAAGTTATGAAATGTGAACAAAGTTGACTAGGATTTAAGGATTTCAGTGGTGTTATGGGCATATAGAACAACATGCAAGAAATTGACAAGGCAGACTACTTTTAGGCTGGTATATGGACAAGAGGTAGTTATGCCTATGGAATACATTGTGCCAAGTTTGAGAATTGCAGTTGTCACAGATATGGAAGACCCTAACATTATGAAGGAAAGTATGTCTTAGATATTAGCTCTAGAAGAAGATGGGTTCATAGCATGGTTCCATCAGCAACTTGAGAAAGCAAGGAAGAAATCCTGGCATGACAGACAGGTCAAGAAGAAGACATTCTTGGAAGGAGATCTTGTATCATTATATGATAGCAAATTTTCAAAGTTCCTAGGAAAAATTAAAACACACTGGTTATGACCATATATCATCAAGCACATCTCTGATGGTGGTGCATTTCAGCTCACAAAGTTGAATGGTCAGTTGATTTCAAGATGAGTGAATGGTAGCAGATTGAATATGAATAGGCATGATTCTGTCCCTAGAGCTTCGCATAGATAAAATGAAGGGAGGAAAGTCTAAGTGCCACCTACAATTGAAAGTGGGCACGAGACTATAAACTACTCTACAGAAAGGGACTTCATCAAAGGAAGGTTACTGCATTATAATTAGGAGTATGACGAAGTCCCAAGGAAATCCGAAAAATGAAATGTGGTTGTGCTATGAGGAACGATTCGTCGAATTTTGCCAGAAATATGACTGTTGGAAGGAAAAAGCTACCGTTAAAAGGGAAATCGTCGTTAAAAAGCGCGTGAGAATCGAATTTATGAATCACAGCTGGATGTATCTAGCCCCATACCTGCATTCAATGAGAAAATATTGAACCAATCATGGGGCTGGAATTCAAATTTGTTATAAAAATTGTATCCCGCACCAAATTTTACACTTTTTGCCTGGATAATTCAAAATTTGCATCTATGTGAGAAAGAGCTACTATATGTTTGTGAAGAGCTTTGAAGAAATTGTTAGAATATTTGTAGAAAGAGGATTAGCAGGTACTATGGAGGCACAAGTAGTGAATCTACCCATGTGCCCAAGGCACGTGAGGTCATCGAGAAAGCAGGTACCCACAAAACCACAACCACATAAGAACCAAGATAAGAGACCAGTTAAGGTCTTTGGGGCGGAAATAAGAACATCCCCAAGGAAGAAAACAAGAAGGAAGTGTGCATGAAGAACAAATAAGATAAGGGCAAGAAGCCTATGCAGAAAGGAAATAATTCGATGCAGCAGAATGTGCCTCAGAAATCAATGATAGTGAAGAGGAGGTTGAATTTCACCACATGGAAATAGAGGATGAAGAGATTCCCATTGGTCTCCGGCCTTACATGACACCACAAAAACCAGCACCAAGCTAGTTAAGGATCCAAAGGATGGGAATTTTGGCACGTTCACTCCATTTTTGTTGGAGGATGTGTCGTTTGATGTTGAAGTGCTGGGGAAGATCCCATAATTGAAGATGGAAGATTGGGACCTTAACGATCAAAGAAAATACCTGCAATTTGAACCAAGTAGATATCTGAAGTAGTTTCAGTACCCAGAAAGTGGAGTCACGAAGTTGGAGTTGTACCAGTGGGTTGTAGGATTGCAGAGAGTGGGCCTCTTGAACATGGTGAATGTGCCACACTTCGGTAGAAGACCATCTAGTATAGCCTATGTGAAACATCTCCTCGCATTGGTACATGATGGATGCATCTAGCTAGGGACAAGGATTTTGATCAACGAGATGTTAATCAGAAGCATCACAGTGTTGTCTCATAAGGGAAAAGACCCTGCAGAAGAATTTGTGGGAAAAAATAAGCACAAGGAGAGGCACAAATGATGAAGGACAAGTTTGGACTAGTAAAGAAATGGTGTGGATATGATATCAGTTCCATCGATGGCCAAGGAGTGTGTTTCATCGCGTACATCTTGGCAGGTAAGATAATGAAGAAGTGCAGGGTGAATGAGGTCCTTGTAGCTGAAGTATCTTTGGTTGCATAGTGCAGCATAGGGGTCCAGTTTATATGGGATGCCTATCCATCCAATGAACTTTTGATAGATTGTAGGGAAGCATAAGAAGAGGGGAAGACATTCCACTATGCGTGGTTAATAATCCTCATCACACTAGTTGTGTGGAAAGAACTAGAAGACTCGGAGTTTCTATATGTCAAGGTGGAGGTTTGTGAAGCAGCGAGGTATGCCTCCCTCTGGTTTTCTAGGGAGCCGATGGGTGCAACAAAGACTAGGATTTTCTTTGTGGTGATATCGGTGGATCTACACATGGTGGTGAATCAGCATCCAAGGTTGTCACCTAGTTTAAATAAGCAATATTATCACATTGTGGACTTCAAAGCGGACTTTCAAAGAGACTATGTAAATCCAATGAATGACTCAACTAGGAAATGGCACCCATTGCCATACTTAGTAACTGAATAGGATTTTCTCACAGTAGTACAACAATGGCTAGAAGATTGGATGACTTCACCCAATGGAGCGGCTAGAACAGAGAAGGGTAGCCCGCAGGATGCAGGTACAAGTGGAAAGGATGGAGAGATAGAAATAGAGGAAATAGAGCAGGAGCATGAGGAACCCCTCAATGATGTAGGAGTATCAAAGGAGTCTCCTTTTATTATCAAAAAGAGAGTACCAACAATTTCAGTAGGGAAGAGGAAAGTAGATAAGTCCAAGGGTGCAATACGGATGGTCCTCACTGATGAGGACATTCGCAAGATCGACGAGAAGGTTTAGGAGATCACCACAGAGACTTGGGATAGAATTGATGATAATTATAGAGCGATCTTGATTGAGGTACATCAAGGCATCGTGGAGCTGAAGTCATTGTCTCAAACAACAAAACAACCAAAACAAATAACTCAACCACTGTAGGTAGAGCAAAGAATAGAGACACAATTCGGCATTAGAATTTTACAGGTGATAGCTGGGGCACTAGAGTTCTACACGCCGAAGGAGAAAGAATGAGAAAAAGCATGGAAAATAGTCAACATGAATATTTTCACGTTGCCCATGTAAGAGTTGCACGAATTCCATCAAATTTTAACAATCAAATTGCAGGAGAGGGAATAACGAACCTCGACATTGATGATGTAGGAGGAAAAGGAGAAATTTGTGTTGAAGAAGAAGATGTAGCAGGTGGCTAAGGAAAGAGACGATGCATGCCAACGATGACAATAGTTGGAAAAATCCATCGAAGATACTTGCAGCAGAGTCTCCGATGTGAAGGTCAATGAGGAGAAACCACTAGCAGAGAAGGTCATGAAGCTCACCCTCACAATCAAGGAATCAAAGAATACACTGGCAAAGATAAAATTTGAGTATGAAGTGCATATATTATAGCAGAAAATAAGGCTATAGCCAGCCACACCACCAAAAGTGCGAGAGAAGAGGTAGAAAGACTTAAAATTAGCATTGAAAGGCATCTCCAACACAGTGGCAGACCGTGGGAAACTACTAAATGACACAATGTAGATTTGGACCTCACTGTAGGAGGATCCAAACATCCAATCAAAGAGGAATTATAGGTGAAGAAGAATTGGTGCGATGAGATATTGGCAGTTGTGAAGACCCTACTAGTCTTGTAGAGGCTCACTAGTATTACCGAAGGAAAGAACTTCCAAAAGAAGATAAATGATCTTCGGAGGACGGAGAAAATTTTTGAAGCGAGGACTCAGTCGTGGCAGGATGACACCCTCAAACATTCTCAGGCAGTGGATGAAGGGCTCAAAGAGTTGAAGAAAAGGGAGACAAAAATACTATAGAAGGTTGTTGGCCCAACCACAGAGGCATTGTTGGAAGAGGTGCACCGAGAGGATAAACAAATCGCAGAGACAATCTAGTTGTACAATGTAGTCTACAGAATTGTAGCAAAAATCAAGGGAACCCTAGCTGATTGACTCTAGACGAGTCATGGGTAAGTGTTGCGGAGCTGGAAAAGTTCTATTCATCGCGTAGTGTTTAGGGGCTTTGGGGTGGGTCAGAGCCCCTTATTTTGTAACAGGTATTGGGTATTAGTCCATTGTTTTGTGGGATCCATGGTATGTGGACCATTATCCTATAGTAAGGAAATTTATATAAAGAATATGTAATACTTTATTAAAGAGAGAAAGTATAGATAGAATTTGTATAATGATCATATTTTCTATCTTGGGTCTGTAATTTTGGGAAGGCTCCGCAGCTGAGTGTGCGGAGGCCTTGGAAAAGTCTGAAGTTGACTGCACAGACCACCTGTATCTAGGTGCGCAAGTCATAGAAGTGTATGTATTGTAGAAATTTATTAATAAATAAGAAGTTTTGATGAAGTATTGAGTATTTTTTTGTGTTCATTATCTTTTGTTATATATATTGTCATGCATGCTTTTACTGAACTATGCAAAAAAATATATGTTATACTATTCTCTGTTATGTTTATGCATTAAGTACCAATCTATGAACTTGATCATCAGCACGAATTTATTCATGTATGCGAAGTTGATAGATATAAGACATAAGTGAACACATGGGCGCCACAACGTGGATATCCCTCCGGCTATCGAAAGCTAGTTCTGCAACCTCCCATAACTGCTTCAGGTGAGACTGTGATTTGCTTGTAGGTCATTATCGAAAGGGCCAGCAGTTGAGGGTTTTGTTGGTGCATAGTACACCCTTAAACTGGGTCAATCCCCCTTAAACCAACATGTGGTTTGAATAAATAAGTGCATGCAAAATCTTGGTTAGTGTGGTTGGCTACAGGTACAAAGAAAAGAGTTCATCACTGGGTAATAGCTTGTGCATTTGAATTGAATGGTATGTTTACATCAATGCATTTGCTTATATTTCTGTTGGGATCATATAGGATTTTTTTGGGTATGGACTAGTTGTATCTTCATAGGACCAAATTGGATTTTTATGACAAACCTATTAAATGCTTGGATGACAATGGTGAACACAGAATCTTGTAGTGTAAGAAGAAAGCAACATCAGTCAGAATGTTCATAGCTATGCAAGCAATGTGTAGTCACAAAAAGGGTGTGTGTTATTTGCAGTTCATATTTATAGTGATAAAGGTAAGGATATTGAGGATACAGAAGTTATGAAGAGGTACCCGATCTTGCATCATTTTTAGGATGTGTTTCCATCAAAGATTTCAGATTTATGGACATTATGAATTTCTTGTAGTTCCATTTGGTTTGACTAATGCTCCATCTACTTTTACGTGCTTGATGAATAATGTGTTGTGTCCTTATCTGGACAAGTTTGTTATTATGTTCATTGATGATATATTGATATATTCTAAGAATGAGGAATAGCATGCCAAACATTTAGGAGAAGTATTAAATTGTTGAGAGAGCATCAGTTGTATGCTAAGCTTAGTAAATGTAGTTTATTTTAGACAAAGTTACATTACTTGGGACATGTGGTTTCCAAGGAAGGCATAGCAGTGGATCCAGAAAAGATAAGATCTATCATGGAATGGGTAGCTCCTAGAAATGTGGATGAGGTAAGATCATTTATGGGGCTAGCAGGTTTTTATAGGAGGTTCATCACGAACTTCTCTTGGATTATGTATCCTATTACGTCATCACAGAGGAAAGGTAAGAAATTTGAATAGACAGAGGAATGTTCAACAAGTTTTGAGCAGTTGAAGGAGTTGATGGAAAATTCTCTAGTTTTAAAGATCACATATCTGGAAAAAGAGTTTGTGTTATGCATAGATTCTTGCAAGAGATGGCTTGGTGGAGTCATGATATAGGAAGGACAGGTAGTGTGCTATGAGCCAAGGAAACTGAATGAGCACGAGAAAAAGTATCTCACATGTGATCTTGGGTTGGCAGTGATCATCCATGCATTGAAGATGTGGAGGCACTAAGGCTTCTTGGCAGGAGGTTTGTATTGATGAGAGATCACAGTGGATTGAGGTATCTATTTGACTAACTGAATATGAATGCTAAGAAAGCTAGAGGGTTGGACACAATTAGTGAGTTTGACTTCGAGATCAGGTACATCAAAGGTAAAGAGAACATCATTGCAGATGATATTAGCAAGTGAGTGCAAGTAAACCATATAGAAGCTATGAACTCTTACATGATAGATTTACAAGATCAAATCCTACAGGCAGGACAACAGGATGATAGGTACATGGATCTTAGGCATAGGTTACAATAGGGTACAGGTTAGCAGGATGTGGACTATCGTATCATAGAAATAGTTTGGTAAGATTAGGGACAGGATCTATGTGTCGAATAACAATGAGCTCAAGAAGCTTGTCTTAAGCAAATTTCATACAAAACCATATTCAGGTCACCCAGGATATCAAAATACATTGATAGCGATGAAAAAGTTCTATTATTGGCCGAATTTGAAGAAGGAAGTGCCAGAATTTGTGGCTAGAGGTTTGTATTTTCAACAGGTAAACGTAGAGTGTAAGCATCCAGGTGGTTTACTATAGCCAATTTTGATTCCACATTGAAAATGGGAGGTCATTTCCATTTAAATCATCACAGATTTTCCGAGGACATCTACATATAACATGATTCCAACATGGTCATGGTGTATAGGTTGAAAAAGGTAGCGCAATTCATTTCAGTGAAGTCTACTTATTTAGCTAACAACGTGGCACATGTCTTCATCATATATGTAGTGAGGTTGCATGGGTTTCTAAACAAGATTATGTCAGATAGGGATACTAAGTTCAATTCTAGGTTCTGGAAAGAGTTATTTGCAGGTTTGGGTTTGGCCTTCAGTAAAATTTATCATCCGAAAACAAATGGAGAGCTAGAGAGGGTCAACAAGATATTGGAGGACATGTTGAGAATGTATGTCATGCATCAACAACGAAGGTGGGAAGAGTATATTCCACTAGTTAAGTTCACTTACAACATTGGGTATTAGGAGTCTCTGAGGATGAGTATGTTCGAGGAACTGTATGGGTGAAGTTGTAATACTCCCATCACTTGGAATGATCCAGTGAACAAGGTGTTGTTAATACTGGACATATTGGTAGAGATGGAATAGGAAATGAATGTAGTCAAGAAGAATTTGAAGGAAACATAGGATACACAGATAATTTATGCAGATAGGAACAAGTTGTTTAAGGAGTTTCAAGTTGGGGAATAGGAGTTTCAAGTCCAGGAAGAGTTGCTTGAGGATTGGGTCATGTGCCAAGCTGACATGTAAATTTTGTGGACCTTTCAAGATTCTTGAAAGGATTAGACCAGTAGCATATCAACTTGCATTGCCTTCGACAATGAAATTCCATGATGTTTTCTATGTGTCATTACTTAAGAATATGTTAAATACATTGATCATGTAATTGACTTGTCTATATTTCATGTAGAGCCAAAAAGAGAAACCTAGCTGAAACCTCAGTGTATTTTGCAGAAAAATATGCTCATGCTCCAGAACAGAGCAATCGAGCAGGTTAAAGTGCAGTGGAAGCACTTTAGACCCGATGAAGCTACATGGGAGATGGATGATCAGATGCGGCCTATGTATCCCTATCTATTCACTGTTTGAGTGGATGTCTTTTGGTATATTCTTTGGTGTGGTGTTTTAATATATGTATATATGTACATGGATGTAAATACCATCATGAACGGTGTTATAAAGCTTCAATAAGTGGTATGGTGTCATGTCGTTATGGTTGTCATGTTGTTATGTTTCTCATGTTGGTTTGCTTCTCAATGGATTAATCATTATAAATACTGTAAGATTTGTGTTTTAAAGCTCCATGGGAAGTATGTGTTGCTTTTCAGCAGTCTTTTTTGGTGTAGGTGTCATTGAACATTGTGGACAGTGTTCCCCAAGGGGGAGGGTTCTATAAAAACCCTGGTCAAAATTCCATGTAATAAAGTTAATAAAGGAAGAACAATAACCAAGGTCATGGGACACAGATTCCAAGATGAATGTTGGGAAACACATACTAGTGTGGGTGTTCATTTGGTTTATTATGGCTAACGAAATTAGCAAAGGCAATGGCAAAGGATTTAGAAATACATGAGGCTTTAATTGGAATTTTATTTATGAAAATAATGGAAATTAGGAGAAAAGGAAGGTGAAAGGTCACAGGTTGCATGTGAGGAGGAAAATGAAGGAAAATAATGGAAATTGAAGAAAATAAAGGCCTCATTGATAAAAAGGTTTTTGAGGTGTTAGCACCTAAATCTGCCTTAGGCTGAAGGAAGGCAAAATTCAGGGTAACCACAAACCACGCTCAATCTGGTAGCTAGCCCTACCAAAACAGGAGAGGGCTCTCTCCGAGCCACGCTCAGTGAATACTTAAAACAATATGGTCTGAGATGACTTACTATGAAATATTGATCTTAGGATAGTAAGTGAATATGGATACAGAAAGAGATTTTTATGAATGACTGTGTTTATGGGATGGTATAGGACCAACGGACAACAAGGAGCAGAGGATGAAATACAAAGGCACAGATTACTTCGTGAGGCAAGACAGGCAGAAAGTCTAGAAGTTTAGTTTGAAATAGCATGAAATGGAGAGATTGCTCCAGAGGGTGAAAAGGGCATATGCACATGAATCCTTTTCAACAGAAGAAAGAACACTGAACATGAAATTTTCCCACAGGCAGAGCAATAAAATTGAATTCTACCTTATCTAACTTAGAAAATTTCACTGGAAATGAATATGAAATGAACTATGAAACATAATGAAATACATATGAAACATAAGAGACACATTTGCTACACTAACTACCACATGAATCTCATGAAACAGAGCTACTTCCTTTCATTAATCCTCTGTCAAAATATACAATGAAGAAACAAAGTTTCTTTCCCACTGTCTCCCAGAATTTACAAGCCAACCAACCCTTTGCAAATAGTTTGCATACAATATATAGAATGTGCCATGAAGAGATAGAACGCCCAAGGGTTGGGGAGTTACTCAAATCATTACCAAATGGAGGTGGAAAGCCAACCATTAGCTACAGGTGCAGTGTTACAAACATGACAAATGGCTTGGGTGACTGTTTGCCTTCGTTTGCCACTTGGATAGAAGCCAATATGGAGAGAAAATACTTTAAATTCTACCTTAGGTTCCGAAAAAGTTAAGTTTAGATGAGCGGGCCCACTTATGGAAAGTCGTGAATCGAAATTTCGCGAAACGGAGGTGAATTGGGCCTTTTTTCCTATATGCGCCCGCACAATTCTATATGTGCCGCGCCAATTTGGAGCCTATTTTGAGGAACTTGTAGGAGTTCAAAATGTGAAAAAGTGTGCTTTTTGGAAAGCCCGTCCTGTCTACTTTCCAACCCAAGTGGAATTTTTGAATTTGGTGCTCATTTGCCCCTCCAAACCTTCATTCTCCCAAGACTGCTTCCTATGTGTCAAAATAGGGGCAGAGAGGCCATTTTTTGGGTGTTTTTGGCCTCCTAGAGACTCAAATAATGCCCAAATTTCTTGTACAAGCACCAGTAGTCGTGAATTTTCATGAGGAATCCAAAAATGCAAGCCATTTCCAATTTGGAGCTCCCAATTCTAAGCACAGGGAGAAACAACCTGTGTTTTGACCAAAAAATTACCATGTGACCAAAATTGCCCCAAATTTCTTGAAATTTGGGCTGGAGGTTCTCTAAGAGGCACTATGCTGGGCCATAGAAGCTTCAGCCAAGATTTGAAGCCAATCTTTCTCTGTTTCCTCTTTTACCTCTTTTGGTACTTTACTCAATTTTGCCTTCAAGCTCCTTATCCGGGCCTTTGGACTCATGTTTCGTGCCCTGTAATGATAAACCATCATCCTCAATATGGTTTTGTCTCTGTTGGCCTTCTCTAGCAGTCTCTCCAGGTGTATGTTGATCTGCTTGAGCCAAGATTCATGGTCATTGTTGATCTCTTGCTCCAAGGTAGTGAGCTCGATCCTCCTTTGCTGGGCAGCTTGTCGATTCTCATGGATGTTTTGTAGCTCCATGATCTCATGCTGGTCCTCAAGCTACTTGTTCCTTTTCTCCAGATACTTGATGATCCATTTGGCCCTCTCCACATTGAGTGACCAATCTTGGATCTCCATGTACTACTCCTGAATAGTCATCCTAAGTCAGGCACTCTCCACATCTACATCATCATCCTGAATGAGGATGAAATCGGCCTCTTGTTCACCTGATGGCCCCTCATCATGCATGGGTTTCTTGCCCTTGTCCTGTACCTGTGTATTTGATGTTGGAAGTGAGGTCCCTTCCACCCTGATTGGAGATAACACTCGCTTTGTTGCTGCAAACAAGTGCCTACTGCCTCTCTGATATGTCACGAATACTGGCATAGTCATGGTCTCATGGTGCTCACACTGATGAGAAGGACCACCTATCTCATGCTTTGCCTCTGATAGTACCTGTGATGTGCTGAAGAGGTCACGGGAGATGAATTCCTCTCAAGCAATGCCCTGCAATCCCAACTGATGATCTACCAAAATCTGGATAAGAGCAATGTGATAAACACTGTTAAGCTGCTGCTGAGGGGTCTTATGCTGCATGAAGGTGTTCATCCTCTCTATGTTCCTGCAAATGAAAAACGGGAGGTTCATCATCCTCACCCTGGTAAAGTGCATGAGCAACCTGATGTAATAGGCATATAGTCGAGAGAACCTTCCCTCACAGTTGAAGTACTTCATGATCGATTTCATGAGTGGAGCATACTCATCTTTCAAATATTTGAATGGGGAGACTCTTGTGAGATGACTCAAGAATCTGGCCTTAATGTAAGGCTCATATTGTTGCCTATCCACCTTCTTCTTCGTATGCCACTGTTCTCTAACATTTGGTATGCCTATTGCCACTGAGATAGTTTCGAGTGTCAATGTGACGGTGACCCCGGCCAAGATAGGTTGACCTCCATGTAGGTGAAGCACAGAAAGACGGGCCAACTCATGATGAACTCTAACATTAGCCACCCTTTGACAAAATTCATAACATGCTAGGTGCTGGAAACATGACATGGAAAGAGGGCATGCTTGTAATTCAGTGAGGGTAGTGGGCTCATCCCTAACATGTTTGCCACTCTTGTGATGTCTCCTGGGAGCCTGCTCTTCCGAGGATGAGTCACTTTGTGTCTCCATCTCATCCTCTAATGAATGTTGTGATGCCATGACTGCTGTGTGTACTGTACTTAGGCTGCCCTTTGATGATGGTGTGAAGCTAGGTGCTTTTGTGGTATCTGTCACCAAGGGGAACAATGAAAAAGGGAGTACTAGGAAGGGAGTAATGTGATAGGAATAGGGGTTATGGGAAGAATTTTGTTTAGGGATATGTAGGGGGTTTGGGTAATTGATAGGGTAGGGTTTTGGGGTTTTGACAAGGGAGGGTTTTGGGGTGTTATGTTGAAAAATAAGAGGAGGGGAAAGGGAATAGGGTTTGGTAGTGTTTTTGGGGTAGGGATAATAGGAAAAATGAGAAAGGGAGGATAGGGAAAAATGATAGGTGAGGGAAAAATGGTGGGTGAAAATGGAACCTTGACCCAATACCACAATTATGCAACCCTAGCAACAATGGCCTTTGGTGTTTTCTTGTGGTTGATTTTATGAGTTTTGTTGCATTTCAAACATAGCCATAAACCACCATATCATTTATAAACTTTGATGAACAAGTCATGTCATAGAGCCTACCTGTCAATTTGAGGGGCTTCACAAGAAATTTGAGGAAATTTGGCACGGTTTTGGCCCTTTGTGGGTGTGCGCCGCGCGCAAAACCTAGTGCGCTGCGCCCTGGGTGTGCGCCATGCCTGTTGAAAAATTACACTGAGGGATGGCTCTGTGTGCGCCACGTCCCCGTGTATATGCGCCGCGCCCCAGAAACTACCTCCTACTTTTCTCCAAACATGCACGATGCACTCCTAATCAATTTGCAATGTCTCCCAATGAACTTGATTTGCATAATGGCTTTGATTTTGGTGGGAACTTGTATATAAAGACTTGGAAGTCATGAGTTTTCTAATTTTATGTTTTGACACTTTTTCACTGACTTAAAGCAACACTGATTTTCACTTTTCCCTTTGAAATTTTAGCTCAAATGATGAAATTTTTGGCACTCTTTGCAGGGATTGCATGACAGGACATTTGGCCATGGAAACCATGACTGCATCTGAAGAAATCAACTGACGACTTTTTTCAAAATTTTATCACAAATGACACTGTTTGACTTTTCTTCAAAACAGAGTTTTGAATAACAGTCGAAGTCTATCACCATGACAATGAAACTCTCTGAATCATAACTGTGTAAGGGCCTCACTCTAGCCTACATGGCTTTATTGAATATGTTTGAAGACCAAATTGATGAATCCCTAGACCTAACTATCGAAAAATGACTTTTGTCCTTTAAAGGACCAGCCCTTGATTGTCATGGACTTTAGTGATCATTGACAAAAGACCTAAGCCAGCAGGAGCCAAACATGAGGGGAAATGACTAGCATGACCTTTTCTGTCAGATTATGGCATGCCCCTAGTGGAATGCAACTGAGTGAATAGAGCGGGACTCCTAAAAATGAAATGCATAAAGAGTTTTTATCTCTGACGGAGGACTGACCAGACCGACTCTAACATGAGGATCAGTTCATAACCTTTTGTCAGTTTAGTTTTGGACCTCTCTCTCCATTCTCTCTACTCTCTCATACTCTCATACACTTAGAGTATTCTTGGGGCACTCTAGCATTGGAGGAAATAATGTAAAGGAAGGGCACGAAAGCAAAGGGAAGCAAATATCAAGCAAGGAAGAGTGGGATCAAGAAACTACAATCGAATTACTTGCAAGTATCTAGTTGCATGTATGATTCTCTTGCTAGATTTGACATGCATGGTACATGCATTTGTGCATTTGGTTATCTTGCTATCACTTACATGATCTTTGCTAGGTGTGATAGTGTTTTTTAGCCTTTCCTTCTCCATTTCCATATAGTCAGGGTGTGATGGGGTTGTCTTGTTACGGTTGAGCTAGATTTTCGAATGGATTTGAAGCTAAGTTGGGTGGTCTCAGGACTAACCACAAGGCCTAGGAATCCCAGGGTGTGATATACAGTAAATCATGATTGTGAATACCCTTGATTAGGGCTAGGAATGCCTTGACTGATAATAGTGGGATACACGGTAAAACCTAGAGGGTGAAGACCTCATAGGCCTAGGAATCCCTTAACTCGTAATGGAGAGAGACATGATAAAGACAAGAGGTGGAGATGCGAAAATTCCTCACAGTTTAGGTGGAGAGACATGGAGGCATCCATGCTTGTTTAGGTCATATTGATCCGAAGGGGATTGTGGTAAAGCCTAGTTGTATTAATGAGGGTTTCAGGCCTAGGAATCCCTTGGTGGACATACGATAATGCCTAAGGAAGCATTGATTGGTTATGTTTTGAGTCCCAAATCCATGCTTGGAATATGGCACAAGGGTGATTTGTCGAAATAAATATTTGGTTCATCCCAATCTATGGTCGGGTGGCACGTGGAAGTCCCTAGCTTGGTTGTCTTTTTCATATTTTAATAAGATCTATTTTCCTCTTATGTGCTATGCATAAATGTACTTATTATTATGTGGCTTTAATGGGTTTTCTATAATTTTTGTTTTGTTGGCTATATGTTGGTTGTAAGCATGGTTTTATGATAGTTCTTAGTCATGGCCCTTGTCATGTTTTGATTAGTAAATGAATATATGACCTAATAGATGATAATTCAGCTATTGTTAGAAGGCACCAATCCTTCTTGACGAATCTCAGATAAGTATGAGGCCCATATGCTCAGATCTATTACTATGACCTATAGATTGCATGTTTATGATATGTTTGATGAAATGCCTATCATGGCTAGTAGGGGTCAAGTCAATTCCTTGTTGAACGTTTGCATCAATAGTCTTGTTTACAGTGTTATTTATCATTTCTATAAGTCACATGGAGTTTTGGGGAAAGGCCTAAGTCCTAGCCCTGAAAAGTGGCTTAGAATCTAGGGTCGTTGGTAGAGAACTACCTGAAAAAGATGGCAGTAAACTAGAGGCCTTACTGTGGGAGTGATTGGATGATTTCAGTCACACTGATGGCTTAGCATGGGAGTGGCTATAGATCTAGGTCAATAAAACATCAAGTTGTCTCAGGGGTTATACACTTGGAAGTTTTGGTTGTCTCCTGAAGGTTTTGTAGCTCCTGAGAAAAGTTGGATTGGTCTTGTCTTGTCGGTTCCATTTCCTTAACTGTACTTGGGGAGTTGAATCACATCATAGTAACTCTTCATCACATGTTTACCCTAGTGGACTAGTAAGCTTGGGAAAATGTGTGAGGAGGGTGTTACAATGAGAGAGGGAAGAAAACATTATGTCCTATGTGCCATGAGACACTTTGTGGTGGACTATACATTAAAAGAATATCTCTCTTGATCCATGCAGGTTAGGGAAATATATGTGCTAATTGAGAAATGAAAATAATTTGTTAAGAAGAATGAACCTCAAATAAAGGAGGATCTTGAGAAAAAATTCCAACTTACCACTTTTATAGAGGATATGGAGCACATAACTGATGTCTCTTCATTGGAAGAGGACAAGTTGGGCCTTCAATTTTTATAGGTAACTATATTGGGGAAGAATATGAGATCCTTGGTTGACATCAATGTTGGAAATGTAGATCACTACTGGGGGGGGGGGGGAATTAATATTGATGGTACTTATAAAAAATTCACACTTTTTGTTGATTCACTAAACATCCAAGCACATCATAACATTAGTAAATTTGAATATAAATGCAACATAAAATCAATACATGAGAGCCATGATAAACATCAAGACAAACATGCACAAGGAGATATAAGTATTTCTAGTGGAAACCTCAAAGGGAAAAAAACCACTCATTTTTGTTGTGTCACTTCTTGTTCCCTTATTATTATATGAATACAATATTCATTTTCTTATCATATGAATAAATATTTTACATAGTTCAGCTAGCCTCCACCAACTAGGAGACACTACCCCTCTATCAATATTGTTGAGCAGCACTAGTTAGGAAGTCGCTACTCTCACGACTTTGTAGGGCACTACCTGCTGGAAGCCACCACTCCCAATAAGCCTCACCAAGCCACCACTCGATGGAGCTACCACCGTCGAAATACAATTTTTTTGGCCACTAGTAGCAAGGAGTAACTACCCCTTTCTTGTTTAGCCATGACGAAATGGAGGCCCCAACTTCCTTAAACTCTCAGAGCCACAATTTCATTGATTTTCAAACTAGAATCCAAGGAGCACAACACAACTCAACAACAACACATTAGTCCTCTGTATAATGATAAATCTTATCAACACAAACATTGTATATGATATTTGATAAATTCATTAGCAAAATAAATATAGTCTAGATATGTCCTCAATACTCCCCTTGCTTCATATCATCGCTCCCTGCTCAAGATGTTGGTTGAAACATGATTTTCCTACCTTCTCCAACTTCTGCTAACTGCTTCATATTTTCCGCATAATGTTCCTCATAGCACCCTCTTCTCTTCTCACATAATACATTAACCAGCCTATCCTATAGAGAATTTCCTCACATAAATAATTTTCCAAGTGATTAAAACAGTAATGACAAAAGTGTACAAAACTCAACAACTCTATTCATACACTTTTGAACTGGTTCCATATTTTGAGCATTTATCCTCCTTGATTTTCATTGAATGAGGGATGTTTTCAACTTTAACCACTTTATAGAATGTTAACCAACTCAATTTGACTCTATAACATCAAAAACCTTGGGAAAATACTTTAGGAAATCCTCATGGTGATTTATGTGTGCACACAATTCGCAAATTCCCCTGTAAATCTATTTTCACTGGGGCAGTATATGAATACCAAAGAATATTGTTACTTGGATGCTATATGCTTTGCAAAGAAGATAAAAACATCTTTTCTCTATGCATAAACACTTCCCAGAGAAGATCCTCTAATATATGAAGTTTGTATCCTTCTTCCACCAAATTTACAACTCGACTTCAGGACATTATTATGCAAACTTAAACATTGTTATAACCATATAAGATCGAACATGAAACCCAATATAAAGAATAAACGACATCATTACAAGGAAAAAGGTTCTAAGTGCTTGTTCACATCAATACCAACACTACAAGGCCAATAACCAAAGCTTCTCATTGTTTGATAAATGAGATGATGATGAGTTCTCTTCATTGCAACCCAATTGACGAAAAGAGAAAATATAAAGTAGTCAATTCTGAGGAGAGAATGACCATGGGAGTTGTATGAGTTTCTCCTACATCGATATGAGAATGGTGTGGAGCAATTATATCAAGATCCTTTCGATAGATGATCATGCAATCATATTAGGTCAATATTTCTTCAAAGTTGTTAAGGCGAATCTCTTGTTGGAAGAAAAGAGTTTGTTCTTCATATGAGATGATAGGATGATGAGTTTTCCTTTGAAAAGGAAGATTAATTTGGGCCAGAAGCCATGAATTACTGCAATATGGTTGAGGGAGGGACTTCATGATGAGATGGTATCACCACATCAAAAAATTCCAATAGTGTCATTTATTCAACTTATCGATCAAATAAGATCACATTTACGAAAGGTGTGTCATGAACTCAATCAAAGACTACGATGAGATAGAAGAGATGTGTGGGTTCACTCAGTATCCTATCTTGGGGATTCAGTCCCAATGATTTGGTTGGAAGTAACAAGGGGGTTCCTGATCGACCGAGTTTGGGAGAGGAAAATTTGATAAATGAATATGATAGGGACCTTACAACTATTGTGAAATTTTATCAGAAGGAAGTGGGGATTTATGGATTTCAATTGACAGTCGAGAATTTTGAGAATCTATGTTTTTCACTGAGGGAAGTAAGGTTTACTTTGAGGTATTTGTAGAATAATCATTGTTTAGACACAATATACACTCAAAATCAGGGAAGAGGCTTGAGAGCCCTTATTAAATGAGAAGATAGTAGTTGTGGTAGATTGTGGATATTTTTGAAGAGGATCTCATAGATAGAGATAATACACTATTTGTGAGTCTCTTCAATCAATGACTTGTGAGGATTTGTTATTTATTGGAATATTTTTGATGATGGAAATGATTTTGAGTGGGTGACAATGTAAGACCCTCAGATGTGATGATGTGCTAGGTGCATAAGTCTGCTCAAGCATATCGACGATGGGAATCTTAGTTTGGTAACCCATGCACTATTTTGGGGTTTATTGATCCAAATTTAAACAAGAATGCAACAAAATACAGAGATAACCATATATACAAATATGCAGTGGAAATAATACTTCATTTCATTAATGGAAAATACTGAAATATGCTTACAACTAGAAATGGAAATAAAGTAGCTAGGGCGATGGTAGCGTGTCTCTGAGAAGAGATGTGGCAGCTACATGCCTCTAAAATGTGTTACAATGAGGCTCAAAGGTCTATTTATTGTTGAGAAACAATGGAAAACCCTTCACATCCCAAAACCTAACCCTAGAAGATGAAACGCCAAATTGTGGGCCCCATTTGGGTAAATTGGTACATCAATTTCCTGGGGTCATAACTTTGGCATACAATCTCCGTTTGACACGTACAATAGCTCGTTAGAAAGATCTATTCAAGCAATACCCCATGAACCAATGTTGCCTCTATATTTCCTAAAAAATGTCGCTTAGGGCCTCAAAACGGCTCCAGAAGTTCACGACCCGAAAAACTCCTAAAAATAGTAAACTGTGCTACAATTTAGGAAACTGAAAAAGTTGAAAGAGACAATTGTGCAGGTCCAAATGGTACAGGTGGGTGGCCAACCACATCCACCTGGAGCATTCCTCCCCCCTTAGGAAGCAATGGTCCCCATTGTGTTGAGTTCCTCCCTGAGATGAGGAAGTTGCCACTGAGCTGGGTCTCTGGTGAGTTGTTCTGCAATCTTTGATGTGTCCAGAAATGGTGGGAAGCATGGTCGATGATGGTCCACATCGAACACTTGGTGCAAGCAGAGGAATGGATGAATGTTTCACTTCAAATCATTGTTGCCCATAGCCTTGGTACTAGTGTAAGGACCATGTCGGAGTGGTCTAAGTTTCTGATGGGTTCTGGTAAGGTGTTCTCTCTATAGATGTAACCAAACTTTTTTGCCCACTTGAAACTTGTGTGGTACCCCTGTGGGTAAGGAGAAGTTGTTCCTGTGTTCTGTCATGACCATATCCCTTTGCTGCTGCTGCTATGTGGAGGAACCCTTTGGGGGGGTCATGGATGTAGCAACTATCTTCCCCTTACTTTGGGAGCGAGCCGGACAGATGAATTTCCTAGTCCGGGAGATGAGCTTGCTACCTTTCTTAGCAGTGATCAAAGAGGTGGCAGTATGTGGGGCTACCTCTAGTATCCTGTATAATGAATCATCCAAAGAAATAATAACAGTGTGAGGCCTTGACTCATACATAGCATGTTGTCTCCACAAGTATGGCTGGCCTAATAGTACATCACAAACATCCAGAAGTGTAACATCACACAATACCTCATCTGTGAAGGGCTTGATGCTATAGGGAAGGCGACACTGCTGGCAAACTTTGAGATCTCGTCATTCATGAAGCCACCCGATATTGTATGGCTGTGGGTGTGGTGTAGTCAGTAGGCCCAATCGCTTCACAACCTCTACTAAAAGGAGGTTCTTTTGGCTACCACTATCGACAATGAATTGTAGCGGCGAACACTTCACCCACATCTGTGATTGGAAAAGATGCTCCCCTTCCTCTGGATTTTCAACCTCATTTTTCTTGATACTTGGCGATGGCAATAGTAGTGCTGGGATCTGCATCAATGATCTACTTCCCTTTGCCATTCCCCTTGTCGGGTTCTGGCTCAGGGTCGGAACATGCATCTGATTCTGAAGCCTTCAACTCAACCACCAGCAACTGCTTGGTCCGACACTCACTTCTGTTATGACTGGGACTCTTGTGGAACTCACACCACTTTCCTGTGTCCTTCTTTGACTTCGTGATGTTGTTCTTTTCTTGTGGCTTTGACGGGTTGTCTTGGGCCACCCCTCCTTGGCTTTGTCCTTTGGTATTTGGATTTGTAGATCGAAAGTCTTACTTCTTCTATTTGAACTTTTGCTCGATTTTGACAACGTATCGGTATGTTGTGCTGAGCGAGGAGATGTTTAGGAACTCCATCTCTTCCTGGATGTATCTGTGTAGGAAGTCGCAGTATTTGAGTACCAAATGCAGTTCATAATATTTGATACCCAACTATGTGTGAAGGGTATGAAAAATCTTGGTGAACTCTGGCACATCTTGGTCCCTTCCCTGTCGCAGTGTGGTCCACTTTATGTATTTGTCCTTGTAGCTTTTGACAAGGTAGTACTACTCCTTGACAACATCTCGGAATGAATCCCAAGTGGGTACAACTGAGAATAGTGAGCCTATGCTTTCATTCTTCTACTCACAGTAGGTTTCCCACTAGTCCTTGATGTGGGGGGCTACTTTGAGAAGAGCGAAAACAATCTTTTCCCGACTCGAAAATTCATGAAAAAAAAAATACCCATCTAGTATATTTAACCATTTATCTACAACATCTATGTCTATTTTGCTCTCTAATATGGGGATTTCAAAATTAACTTGTACCTTAAACAGTGTGGCATTTCCAGAGTAGTTGTTGGAAGCCGATGTGTCCCCTCTGGGTAGCCACTGAAGAATCTGGGCAAAGTTGTCCATCATCGCGTTCTGTTGTCACTTGAGGGCTTCTTCGAGCAAGATTTTGATATGATCTCCTACCCCCTCATCTTTCTTCTCATCCACCATGGGAGGCCGTCAGGATTTTCGAGGCTGATCTTGTAAAGGTTCGACCATTTCAAGCCCTAACTCCTTATATCCCGACCTCATTAGGGACATGCAAAGAAAAATAGAGAAAAAGCAAACCCTCTGATACAACTGATCTGGATTGAAACAGGAACGCAACAAAATACAGAGATAACAATATACACAAAGATGTACTGAAAATAATACTTCATTTCATTAATGGAAATACTGAAATATGCTTACAACCAGAAATGGAAATAAACTAGCTTGGGTGATGGTAGCTTATCTCTAAGAAGAGATGTGGCGGATACATGCCTCTAAAATGTGTTACAACGAGGCTCGAAGGCCTATTTATTGTTGAGAAATAATGGAAAACCCTTCACATCCCAAAACCTAACCCTAGAAGATGAAACGCCAAATTGTGGGCCCCGTTTGGGTAAATTGGTACATTAATTTCCTGGGGTCGTAACTTTGGCATACAATCTTCGTTTGACGTGTACAATAGCTCGTTAGAAAGATCTATCTGAGAACTACCACTTTAGGAAGGGCAACATTGATTCATGGACCCATGTTTCCCCCATATTTCCCAAAAAACATCGTTTAGGGCCTCAAAATGGTTCCGGAAGTTCAGGACCCAAAAAACTGCTAAAAATAGTAAACTGTGCTATAATTTAGGAAACTGAAAAAGTTGAAACAGATAGTTGTGGGGGTCCAAATGGGATAGGTGGGTGGCCACCAACATCCACCTAGATCATTTCTTTCCTGGACGATAACCATAGTGAACATGTTGATGAGATTATTTGGGACCCATGACTGAACTTCAATGCACTATTGCATTGCATGGGTGCAAATAGACAAGTGGTCAGGTCCTTACATGATATGGTGTAGATTGGAATACTAGATTTAGGGTTTCTTCCATCGTGCAATGATATGGTTCATGTGATGAAAATGGACCAATAGATATGACATATGTGAATTGAAATGAGTGATTTTGGAATGAAGTTCAATTGCCCACATATATAATATGGGAATTGTCAGTGGGATACATGAGTTGACTAGGCACACAAGAATACATGGAATGAACCAAGACGAGTCATTTAGATGCATGAGAGTGAGAGATAAATGAGTTGATATGGAATCAGACAGGTGAGCCATGGCATGAAGCAAGGTGTGAGTTGAGTTAGTTGAGATGAGGATGGTAACACATGGTAAGATGAAGTGTCGTCCCAATGAAACAAAACATTGGCATGGTGAGATAAGGTGTTGACTAGATAAGAATTTCTGCCCTAATTGAATATCATGTTTGCTAGCCTAGGGGGTCCTGACCTAGGTTCAGAGTTAGTTGCACCAACCAAAAAAACCATACACTGCTGGCCCTTTCAGCAAAAACCCACATAGTGCAGGCTGCAGTCTCATCCAAAGTAGTATTGGGGGATGCAAGAACCAAGTTTCTACATCCAGAGACTAGTGTGATGTATTCTAGTGCCTTAGATCTGCCTCCGTGCAAATAGATAGACTTCTAGGGCTTGTTACTGTAACTTAGTTAAAGAGGCCTTCAGACCTTCGCATAGGTCCACAACCAGTCCTTGTGGACCTTAAACAATGAGTTTTCCTACTTACGCGCATCAAAAAGTAACCCTAGATTGGAGTTCGCATAGATCTACTTCATTCATTAGAAAACATAAGAGAAAAGGCATGTAACTTCACGAAAGTGGCTAAGCATTCATTTCATGCATTAGTAAGATAGATTCAAGACATTCACAAAGAATTCAATCATTATTTCATAAACATGGCATTCATCGGCAGCACATAACATAAACATATACAAACGGAAATACTTAGTAATTCTTTGGAAAAATATCTTTATTAATCTTCACTTTACTGATTACATACTCTTCTTACCACGCGCACACAGTTGCAGGGGTTCATGCACTCAACTACGGACTCGACCTAGGCCTCATATACACTCAGTTGTGGGAGCCTCCCCTTCTCTATCTAAGCACAGGAAGCAAAGCCTTCCCACCTTAGCTCTTCCCTAAGACAACAAAAACATCTTCAATGTACCCAATTCTCTTTCAAAACTTACTTCTAAGATTCTCTAAGACTCAACTATTTATATACTTTTCAATACAATTCCATGGTTCGCAGACCATGGGTGGGTCTCAAAACTGACTCAAGACTTTACACAAAACAAGGGGCTTATCCCTTTGAATCTTATTCATCTACACACTCTGCTTCCATATATTGTAGAGACTTTACATCTTTTACAAAATTGTATACAAAATTTGGGTTGACTAACCCAAAACTGAACTAAGGGACCCCATCCCAAGAGGCCCCCAACACAAAGATCATGACTCGCCCTCAAGTCACTCAGCTAGTTGTTCCACTTTCTGGCAAAGTTTTTTGAGTGCCTTGATCAGTGCCTAAAGCTCCACGGTAATCTATTCTATTGTTTGTTGTACCTCCTGGACCAGTTCTCTATGGTTGGCCCCTCTACTACCAGTCTCTTGCATTTTGTTAATCTCCTCATGAAGGTTTTGTGATAACTAGTAGGCTTCCTTCGTCTAAGGCTCAAGGCGAGCTTTGAGCAAGGATTTATTTTTTTGCAACTCCTAGATCTGCATAAATTTTTCCTTGCCCTCCTACAAGTGCGCAAAGCACTGGACAAGAGCCAACGTTCATGCTGTCGTGCTAATCTCATCGTATTACTATTGCACTTCCCTAATTTATGTCTTCAACTGTTCCAGCGTAGGATCCTCTTGCAGTGTATCTTAGAAGCCCATTCCTAAATGAAAAGCTGGCCGCAACCTTGAACTGCGACATCAAACTGAGCCATGGATTCTTTTATCGTCACACCTCTTTGTTCTCGAACCTCTAGTGGTGTGGTCGACTACAACTTCAACTTCAGCTCAATTATTTGCCTAAGTTTTTCTAAGAAAGTTGTTGGTTTTTGACTTTAAACTCACTGACCACAATGAGTGTGTGTTGTTCTCTAATCTTCAGCTCAACTAAGAGACCCTGATGTAGCGCATGAAGAGACTTGAGTGGCAGTGCAACAAGGTTCAGTCTGATATCTTTCACTGTCTAAAGCACCGTGCGATCCTCATCTGACTCCACGTGGACCGACTCCTCTGATAAAGGAAATACCTTGAGCTCTGGAGACCATTCAATCTCTGCGACTGCACTATGTCCCTGTATCATGCTCGCTCGTGCACTGCTCGCCTTCCTGACATCCACCTAAATCTTGTTCGCCTGGATATGTAGCTTGCGAAGATCCTTCTGGAAACTTTCTAGCGTCTACATGTATTGATGCTCAAATTTTTGTAGTGCCTCTATCGTGGTGTCCCTAATCTTGTCACTGATCTCATCAATATTGCTTTCTATCAATATCATTGGGTCTACATGTGTTTGTTTATCGTACTTTTTTTTCTTTCACAATCCTCCAGTCCGTTTCTTCCCATGCTTCGTCATAATGAACGAAGTGCTCTGCTCTTCATCACCTCCTCCTCCCTGCTCTCAAAGTTCATGTTCATTAGTGCAGTGCGTATCATACTTCTCACTTTCATCAGCATCCTCCTATTTCTTGTCTTCCTTCTCCTTAGCATCATGCTCTTCCTCTATCCGTGCCTTTTCTACAGCTGCCTTAGCATCTTCCTTCTTCTTTTGCTCAGCCAATGCACGCGTAGCTTACTTAGCAACCTCCTTCCGCTTCTGTGCAGCAGAGCTCTATGCGCCTTTGCTTGTTCCTACATCTAATTCCATAGGCATGCACCATTCTTGAGGCCAAAGCCCAACAACTTCCTATATATCTATGTCCTCACCATATAAGGCAACTGGTGCCATTTTTGCTCAGGATCTTTGCGCGCTTTGATCGAGACCCAATGGAAATCGGCTTTGAATTCCGCATAGGCCAATAGTTGCGCGAATAAAGTTGGAGACAACCATGGCCACTGATTAACCACCATGTGAAGGTCCATATCCATCAAAACCCAAAATATCATTGTTTCATTAACACGCTCAGGATATTTGTGGCCCACAATGAGGCAAACCATGCTGCCTCGAGAAATTCTTCTTTGTGTGGAGGACAGTGGCTATCATCCAGTAATTTCCAAGCAACCAGAATGATCAACAACAACAACCAGGCATAATGAAATGTCCTTCTCTCCTCCTGCGCCTCTTAGCAATTTGCGAGGAACTCTTAACAGAGATACGTGGCCCAATTGTATTGTACACCTTTCACGCACTGAGCTGCGAGCGATATGACCCACATTGGAACTTCATCCACACGGCATTTTCTCATTAGCTTTCCAGCTAGAATCTACGCAACCAACTGTACTACTGGGTTTGAGATAGGCATGATAGAGTATCCTCGTGACTTTTTGATCAGAACAAATTCTTTCTTCATCCTATTTGCCAACTCTTTTTCTTCGGTTTTTCCTCCATATTCTTTGGCAGGGTTCCCTCCTTTGTAAGGCAACCATGTTATCCCATGGATCGACATGTCTGTGATGGGGATAGGCTCACCAATCCATAGGCACCCATCATGCACCAACCTGAGGAGTTTTCTCACACATATCATGTTGATGCTAGAGTTGTGATAATGTGACACTAACAGTAGATTAAGAAACCCTGATTGCTCAACGTCGCGGACCCACTTCGTGGTTTCCAACATTATAACCCCTGTGTCATCATAGTAAATCTTCTACATATACTTGTGATTTTCCAAGTGCGGAAACTTTGTATCATCTGCAAGGTCCCAATATTCCATCTTAAGCAACGAAAAGAACGCTAGCCAAGGACCTTCGAACGTGACCTGCTCAGGTAACAAAGGTGTCGAAATTACAAATTTCTCTAGATCAGGATCCTTTGTTACTTTAGTTTTTCCCTTCCACAGAGGGATATACTTAGGCAACCTTGTCATAGGCTCCACCGCCTCGCATTGACATCTTTGATACCCTGGAATTCTTCCTCCCCTAGGTCCACTACTTGCTCTAGTTGTTTACCCTTTTTCTCCTTATGTTGCTCCTTTAGATTCTTTCTCAGTGACATTCACACTAGCATCGGATTCTTCTATTTTTCCTTTGTGGAGTGCTTCACCTTTGTAGTGGATTTTTTTTCTTTTGCAATGGTGGGCTTTGGCTGAGGCAATCTTGGCACTGTAGGCACAGAGGCTAGAGCTTCCATACTTGTAACTTCTAGTCCTAGTGCATCAAAAATAGAAGCACCTAGACTCAGGGCTTCGGCGAGGTTAGTGGCAACCATTCTTTCCATAAATAGTTCACATGTTGCTAGAGAACGGTTTGCGTGTGGCAAAAATTCTTCCAATAATGCTTGGCTCATATGCTTCAGACAGCAAAAGGCTTCAATAATTCTTAGAATGCAAAGCGTTCTCTACTGGACCAGCACGCTCAATTTATAGGAGGATTTGAATTCAAATCTGAATGTTCCCCCCAAATTCTAACAATAAATGTTGCTTTGGCGGCAGATCTTCAAATATTTTTGACTTAATTTCCACCTCCCTACTCCTCTTAACCACTTTCTGGCCATCCCATCATGAATAGTAACTCCAACGGTCATTTTCCTGCAGGGCTATGCAATATCTATTCATCTCACACAACGTCTTGAGCGCAACTTCATCTAGTGCATCCTCATCAATCTTCGTGTAGCCTAGTCACCGCCTTGTCCTCCAAACTAGGCAATGAAGTTTATAGTCCAGCACTTTGTTAGGTCCCTATAATACTAGTGTTTCCCCCATTACTATTGTTGTTGTATCCCTTATTGTTATTGTTGTGCCTCTATTGTCCCCATATTGTTATTATTGTGCCCCATAGGATCCTTCTATTGTTATTTTTGTGCCTTTATATTATTATTGTTAGGTCGGCTTGGTTATATTGTGACCCCTTCAACTCCTATATATAGAAAGGAGATTTTTTCATTTGAATCATCCAAGAATTGTTAATTTGTGTAATGTAAAGGAGGTTTCCCCCTCAAAGAGGCTGCATTCTAAGGCATTCATCTATATTTTCTATCTTTTTCTGAGCTGGTTTCATAACATTTGGTATCAGAGCTTTGGATTCTAGGGTTTCACTGCTCCAAACAGTTCATCATGGAATTTTCTCCATAACTCTTTTTTTGGCATTATGACACAGGTGTTGTCCTTGATGGCAACTCAGTCAAATGACATATCACAGTACAGCGGGTTAATAGCACAGAGTTATAGATCAAACTTCACAGAATGAAGAAAGAGAGGTATATGTAGGTTCACCATTAGCCAAGCTACGTATACATGCGGGTTCACTGTATACAAGTCACGTATACATACAAACGCACTTTCACTGAAGGAAAAGCATGTATACCTTGGAAAACTAAATTTTTGGTCAGAAGTATTTGGTCCATGGTATGTTGATCCATGGTATTGGTCCAAGGTATCTGGTCTGAGGTATTGACCCTAGGTATTTGCTCCAAGGTATTGGTCCTAAATGGTTTTGGTCCACGGTATTGAGAAAGGCCTAACACTATAAAAGGAGGAGAAGATCATTAGGCCACGGTGTGCAAGTATCGAATATATGATAAAGTGTGAGATTTAATATACAGGTTATTGGCGTATGGTGTTGTGCTTGATCAGAACCAAGGATCAAAATTAGCGCTTGATGAAGGATAAGATCTAACGATGTATCAGGATCTTAAGGCTTGAAGTGAATTATCTTTATGTGGTTTGATCATTTTTGAGCCTCAAACCTACACTTCTTTACACATCCTCCCAGCCTCTTTTTCCTATTCATTTCCTTATTTTGCCACTCATTCCCTCCATCAAATTGCTCAAATCATTGTATTTTAGGACTTTTTACATGGT
>APFE031272932.1:11073-24669 GCA_000404065.3 Pinus taeda | reverse complement strand
AGTATTAGATAGACGGTATTAATAAAACCCACAGTATTGGCCCGTGGTATTGCATGTATGAGTCATATATAAAGGATAGAGACTCCCTGCGAGGAGTATCGTGTTTTGTTTTGTAATCGAGCTCTGCTCTATTGGAGGTTGCCCCCTCGAAGAGGCCTGTGAACATTTCTCTCTGAGTAATAAAATCATTGCTATTCTGTGTTCTGGGTATATTTTCTTCGCATATTCTGTGTTCTGGGTATTTTTCTCGCATATTCTCTGTTCGGTATTTCTTTGCAGGTTAAGAAGCATAACATAAGGAAAAGGGGGCCAAATATCACTCATTTTCATTCTTGAGTTGTGAAGGTCAGAGAGCATTATTGGAGCTTTTCTTACCATTGCAGTCAGCCTGAGTACCCGAGATTCGCACGAAGAGAGCCAGGTAAGAGCTTGAGCCTTATCCTTTGTAATTTTGGATTTTCTAGGTTAGGTAGGCCATACATGGGTCCCCTATACGACCTCTTTTAAGGTCAACCTAGTTTTCTATGTGGGCAACTTGGCATGAGTCACGCGGTCTTCAGGCAAACTTCCTCAAACACACATAAGATATCTAGGGGTCCTTCTTCACTGGGTGGGGGAGTGGGTTCTGCAGTTTTTGTATCTGAGTCCAACAGATCAACGTGTTCATTCATGATTTTATGTACAAAACTCAACACTTTGTAGAACTTGGGAAGGTGCGGGCACCTCTTCGTATGATGGTTTTCCTCGTTGATCGTGCATATATGTTTTTGGCATCTAGTTTTGCTTTTCTGAGAAACCTAGGTAGGCAGGTGGTTTTGGTAATGTGTCTACAGTTCGAGGCAGAGGTTCACTAGATGAGTAGGTTCATCACACATAGCACATGGTAAAGCAGAGGATGGGTGTTGCTGCTTACGCTTCCTTCGTGTGTTGTAGGCAGGTTTTTTAGAGAATGAAGTTGCCTCTTCTTGAATGTAGAAGATATTTTGTCATTTATTGTCCATTTGAGGGTTGGTTGGTGCTATTGGCTCATTCATGTTGGTTTGAATGAGTGTGTTTAACATTTCTCAATATCGAGGGATGTCAGGACAATGATGGGTATAGTGCCCATGTTTTTTGCATATAGCACACGCATGGCTGGTATGTATTTCTTTGTTATGCAAAGGCACTGTTTTTACTCCTTTTGGTGGAGTTGTAGTTGGCGATGTTTTGGTGGCATTCATGAGATTTTTTAACTCATATAATTCAGGTCATATGTGGGTTGGGTTCCCAAATTCTTCACATAACGTAAAGGGTTGTAGGGCCCTGGATGAGTTTGAGGACTCTCCTTTTTTACCATTTTGTTTAACCTTTTTGCCAGCCCCGGCTGGTGTAGGTGTAGGACAGTTTCAAGTAAGGGCAGTTTCCTGAGGTGGAGGTACAGGGATATTTCCTACTAGAATTTGTCCTGTCTTAGCCGACATGGGCATGGGGACCAGATACCAAACGAGTATCGCAAGAGCCATATTTGGTAATCTAAGAGTTACCATGGCTTAGTGTGAGATAAAGTCAGTTGGGGGGCATAAAAAGGGGTTTTTCGTAATGGAGGGAGGTAAGGTAATGAATTTATGATTTGTCAGGGGTGTGGTATCCGGAGCTAGTTCCAGGTTTGGGGTGGTGTTTGATGAATTCATCATGCACATCGATGCTCTCGTATTTGGGACAAGCTCGTTTTTTACCTAAGGGTCTCATGGGAATGTTCCTAAGAGGGTTGATGGCTTAAACTAGCCCAGGTTGAGCTTAGTGTAAGTAGTGACCACCTCATGGGAGGATGATACTAAGGTCAACACGTCATCTGGTGTGGGTAAAGTTTCCTTCTCATAGTATGTGAGTTGATCAATGGTAATGACCTTCCCATCGTGGGGGAACACCATTGTTTTGAACATTGATGAGGCGACTGCGAGCATTTCGTACATATAGCTTCAGCCTAGGAGGATGTTGTAATCCAACTGGGCGTCGAGTACTTCAATGTCTATTAACACAGTTTTTCTATCCAACTTAAATGGCACGCTAGGGTATAAACGGACGGGGGCGTAAGGGCGTTCATCATATGCTCTGAGCTATGTTAGAAGGCTTAAGTTTAGGGGATCCTAATTTCTGCCAAACAGATTTGGACATGATGCATGTGGAAGCCCCTTCGTCGATGATGCAACAATGGATGTTGATATTCTGGATTGAGACAAGGATTTGGAAAGCGACAACTGAGGGTAGCCTTGGAGTAGTTTTATTCAAGTCAAATACCATGAGGCGGGAATCGGATGGGTTGATTGCACCTAGAGTGGAAAGTAGGGCTTTTTGATGGGTTGGGCATGTTTGCAGGAATTCAAGTGCTGACATAGCAGATGGTAATTGTGCTAAGTCGTCCACTATGTTGTAGTTATTGGTTGCTTTTGAATTATGTGTTGTGCACCGTAAGGGTCTTTTGACCATTTTCAGCAAGGCTTCTACAGAAGGTTGAGGGATGTTCAATGGCCCTGTAGGCATTGTTGTAGCTGAGGTGGACATATTGGGCTCTAGGGGAGCTTCATAACTTGGATTCCTTGTTTGCAAAAGGATATCTTCCCCTGTCATGAAAATATCGTGATTAGGGGCGTTATGAAGGTTCCCTCCAGATGGGTGAGTTTGGGGCATTTGTTGTTGGGTGTTAATGGCTCCCTGATGGGGTAAGGTGTCCAACATCACTACAACTCGTTGACCTCCTTTCCCCCTACAGTCTTGTATCCTATTTAAGTAAGGAATTTGAGGATAGTGGTGGGTATAATGACAGTACTCCCTACAGATAGTGCATACGTGATTAGTTCGCAGACTAGTGTTCTTGCCCCATTTCTGTGCGTTATTGTTGGTCATACCCTGGTTTTGGTTCCAATTGGGGCTATCCCTTCCCAATGCCCTTGGGGGTTGCTGCTGATTGCTGCCCCCCCCCCCCCACTCGATTTCTCCCTTTGTCTTTATTTTTTATGTTGTCTTAGCAACATTAGAAGGATTAATTGAATTCATTTGTTCCTTTGGTTGTTCTATTGTTGTGTTGGGAAAGGAGTGTATTGGTTTCCTTATCCCCGGTTAACATACTGACTCGGGAGACCATACGTCTTGTCCATACTCCAAGAGGAGTATTGGTTTCCCTAAGGGGGGAGATACAAGCCTCCTTGTAGGGGATGGTATTAGTTAACCCTGTTGCCTATATTCTACATAGGTGCGGGTTGACGATTATAGTACCCTAAATGTTGCAATGGCGGTGTATTATGGGTAGCATCATATGATTGGCCATTGAACAAATACCCATGTTTTTGGTAGTTGTTGTAGTGGTGATTTTGGGATAGGGAGACAATTAATCCGTCAGCACTACTAGATGCACCTGGGATCTCTTTGTAAATTTGCAAACGTGGGGCATCTCGAAGAACATGATAAATGTACCCAAATTGGGTATAGATAAGCTCCAGTTGCTAGGCTTTACAAATGGCTTCTTCCTCGGTTTTCGGGGATGAATTTTCCACGTCCTTAGAGATTTCAGATATGAGGGCTCTCAAGAACATGTCCAGGAGGTCTTTATCTTCAAACTGGGTTTTTCACAGGCTACGACATTTTCACGATTCATGGAGATGGTCTGAGATGTGAGTAGTGGGTGTTTGTTTGAAGTTGGTGAGGAGTTCCAGACCTAAATCATGTCAGACTGGGAGCTAGATGAAGGTGAGGAAAGTATTAGCTAATGAGCTAAAGTTCCTATGCGACGCAGAGGGCTAGTCCACATACCATTTCGTGGCGGGCCCAATTAGGGTGCGTTGAAATAGTCATAATCTAATAGTATATTTTTTGATATTATTAGATGAACACCACAGGTGAAATGTCCTGACATGGTTTCTTGGGTCTTCACCCTATTTTCCCTCGAACTTTGGAATGTTTGAAGGGAGCTTGGTGGGCATATTTGTCTAATTTTGGCCATGGGTGATTGGGTCATTGGTTAGCTTGCTTAAATCTAGTAGATTTAGCGAGGCTAAGAACGGGATAGGTGCATTACCTACCATAGCAAAACGATTCTAGACAACTATATGCAACAGAGTCCTCTGTGGGGATGTCACGGGAGAATTACCATGACTATCTAGAGGAGAGGTGTGTGCACTCCCAAAGGGGGTAGCATGTGGGGATCCTTCTGGAGTGGTGAAGGGTGTACTTTGCCGAGGAGGAGTTCTGAGGAAATATGCACCAATAAAGGAAGAACCAATAATGGTAGTTGAGTGACGTCCTCTCTGCCTAAATGGTAGGAGTCCTAACACACCTCCCGAAAAGGGTGGGAGGTTTAAAAAATGTCTAGATCAACGGGGATCCGTGGGGTCCCATATTTTGTTGATTTAGAGTGTGTGCTACTTTGTGTTTGGTGAGGGAAGGAGGTAAATATCAATGCAATTGGATCATATACATAAAACAAAGAGAAAATATAAATGATTTATTTTCCTTTAATTTAAACTATGTAATCAAGAAAACAAGAAAAAGGGTTTTTGTTTGTTGCGTATGATAAAAAGTCCTATGAAGACCTAATCGTCCTGTCCACTCTCAAAGTAACTAGGCCTTACGGAGATACCTTCTAATAGGTCCTGGGGCAACGTCCTGAAAGGATTGGCGATGCCTTCCAACAGTCGAAGAATCAACCAAGGTAATGGTAATGAGGCTCAAGTGTTTCCTGCACCGTCACGTACAGGGAAATGATACCCTAGATTTGTTCACTAAGTACCTTCGTCCCACGTGAGCATTCAAGTTTTTAGCTACTTAGTAGTTAGTTACAATTACCGAGCACTAGATGGGTCAAGTAGCCCCAAAGAGTACTGCACGCACTGGACGCACGCCCCTGTGGGGAAATTTAATTGGTTTAAGTTATGGTTGTTTTTAAGGAATCTTATTTCACTTATGGAGTGATTTTGTAAGCCAAAATAGACTACGTACCCAAAGCTCCAAAAAGTTGGAGGCTTTCTTGAGTACAAAGTGTATGAAGTCTTAGTGGGTGATGCAAGTGAACATACAAAGTGTGATAAGATGTGGATATGTGATGATCCTTTTCAATATCCTTCTAATTATGCTAAGTGTTAATTGTTCCTTACATGGAAAAAATAAATGTGTTTGTGGATTATGGGTCACTTACTTTTTTCCTATTAAATTATGTGGAGTTTAATGAGGGAGATGGAAATTCAAATGTTTTTGAGGAGGTTTTCATATGCAATCCCAGGTTCGTCTAAGAGACGCAAGGGAAGCATAGATTACTTATTTTCTCTAGTACCATTTGCTCCTAGTCCCAAAAATATGCTTTAGTTAGTAGAAAGATTCGTGGATAATGGGCCACTTGCTTCACTAATTAAGCTATGTGATTTGTAGAAAATTTAAGCAAAATAGTTTGAAAACATATGTGGATTTTGGCCACTTAATTTTCTCCCTAATTAAGCAATGTGGGTATTTTTCAAATACATTAAAAAAATAATAAATAAAATTAAAAAGATTAAAAAATATATATATATATCTGATTGCTTGACGAATTGTGGTTCAACAAGCAACCAGGAGTACTAAACAAAAAATACGGAATGCAGAGGTGAAGGCAATTCATTAAAGGTTGCCAATCACCTGAGAAAACTAAACAATACAAGGTTTTTCTTGCTCTCTGTTTATCGCATGGTTTTTTAGACAGAGATTCACACTCGTGTCTGTCAAAGGAAAATGCATGTGAGCAAGAAAAAAGCCAAATGAGTAGCATGTAGGCACTATCTCAGCATAAGGATGCAAACAATCAGAGACCAGCCATTTGGGAATGGGAGAGGATGAAAATATAGGCAGGGAGAGGGAGTTAAGATCTCTCTAAATATAGGGGAAGGCCCTCATCTCAAGGAGGTAGCTCATAGGGATAAGATCAAAGGGTAATATTGAGAGAATTCGAGCACATGCACTCTGAACAACCTCCAGTTTGTTGTTCTGGAAGCCTCTAGATCATGATGCTTCTTGTCTTCTTTAGGAAAACTTACCATTTAGGGATCAACGCGAGTATCCAAGTAAAAAGTGCACTAGTAGAGTGAGGCCAGTATAATGCAACTTGCCATCAGCACTAGTTGTCAGTGTCATAGTCACGTTGATCCTAAAATTAGGGTTTTAGAGCTTACTTCTTCAAGGAAGGCTCAAGGCATGTTTTCATGAAGTCTTCAAGGAGGATTTAGACTACATATCAGGATGGGTATACTGCATAATTTCCAAGTTTCGGGCACTCTAAGGTATGACACGAGGAAGTGCAAGAGGTGTGACAAAATATTGTGTAATAGATGCCCCCTAAAGCATGAAGGCAGAACGAGTGATGGTTGAGATGCTTTACGATCTTTTGCAAGGATGAGAACAAACATTGTTAGGAGACCTGCAAATCAAGGATGCATATACATATACATATCTGATATCAAAACATGAATCCATTGTATGAACGCAGCTATCCAAATAGAAAGGACTATGTGAAAATATCCATGGCATGGGCGCATCCATCTGAATGAAAAGGGTCATCCGTAAGTCTAAGATCCAAGGTATGGACACAACCACTCGATATAGAAGGATCATCATCATCATAAATATAAAGTCCCACGGTATGGTCACAGCCATCCATATAGAAGAAACATGTGTACAATCATGAGCAATACATAACTCCTCGCAGTCTGAGTAATAACAGACAAAACTTAGGGTCTTGAGCTCCATCTCAACCTAATCAAAGTATGAATTCTAACATGCGAATGAATGTGTTGAAGTCGAACATGCTAGAAAACTACCTGATTATCGGCCAATGAGGTGGACCGTTAACAGGCACGAGAGAAACCACCAATAATGACAATGGCTCTCAAGGTATGACAATACAATTCGTGAATGTGAAAATGAAGCTAAAGTCGAACACTCGTGGAATCGTCTGATCAAAGGCTAGTGATGAAAACCTAACGTTGGATGTGAAGAGCTTGCCATTAAGTAATGCAAGCTCTAAGGTGCTAAAAGGGGGTTTCTAAGTCATCTTCCTGGATAATGAGCTAAAGTCGACAGGAAGTGACCAGTCGAAGGAGGGTCATAATTATTCCCTCATCATCGACATGAAACAAGGAATAAATTGGAATAAATGAGTATAATCCAAGACTATAGCAAAATGTCAGACAATGTATAGGTAATAAACTACAGATAGGACTTCTCTTGAACATATTAGCGACACGACTACGGAGTGTGGCAACATTTTACTCAACATAGGACCAAGGGTCATGATGATGAAATGGAATAGATAGATGAGAGGTAAAATGGATCACCCAAACCCGGAAGAACAAGTGACTGAGTGAGGATACCCCAAACCTGACACGAGAAACATATGAGTGTCATGTTCAAGAGCGACATGCTACCTATACAAGAGATGTTTCACTTTCATTTTTTCCCAACTATTTTTAGCGAGTACCCCAATTATTTTTAATGACAAGCTTGTAGTGGATATCATATGCTTGTCATATAAGTTCATTCTTTGAATGAATCCATCCTAGTAATTTTTACGAGTCCTAGGAAGGAGAAACTCGGTCTCGTCATGGTGACAAACCTTTCGTCATTTAATTTTTATGAGTCTGACAAAAGAATAACTTAGTGTCTTTTTCATAATTAGAGAGTTTGAAAAGAGACAAAAAAAGAAAACTCCATCATGTCCCTTCTCGTAATTTTTCTCTTGAACCCAAAATGGTATAAAACAATATTCAAGAGAACCTCTTGACCATGTCGACCAAGGTGTACCTTTCTCATAAATAATCAATCTCAACCCGAAAAAGGGTTAAACGTATACTGAGATGATGTCAATTCATTTAATTTAACGAGTTGGAAAGGACAAGTACCGATGATCTTTTCATATTTTGAGAGTCAGAAAAGAGCTTAAAGATGACTCCAGGGGGGTTCCTTCTTTGTTTATTTTTAATGAGTTCGAAAAAGAGATAAAACAAAAATTCATTCAATCGGTAAAAAATGATCATTGTAACCACCAAAAAGAGTCTGTAACAGCAAAAAGACAAACACACATTACTATTATCGAGAACAATAATAAAATATTGGCAAAAATGTGCTTAAAAACTTATAAATAGACCAAAAGTAAAAACATTTTTACCATTTCAATTGGAGTAAATTTAAGTGTATTTTACCCAATTTTCCTTGATTCTTTAGGAAAGCAGTGTGGGAGATTCAGGGCACCATTTCATGAATCGCCAGCTGCAAGTAAGAGCTCTTCCTTTTCTCTTTGCTTTTCATTCTAATTTCATACGATTTTTGTTGGTTAAAGGAAGGATTTCAATTTTTAAAATTGGGGGCGACCACTGCAAGTCTGCTCATTGGATCCACGTTGATTGCCCCTCGGTCCAAAAGGCTCTTGCGTTGCTAGTTCAAAAAAAAATATGACAGTCTCAATGGATGCAAAGTGGAAAATCGAAAGAGAAATCCTCTTTTTTAATCGTTTTTTTGATGATTTTGATCCGTGGAAAGGCATCTAATCAATGTTTATGGATGGTTTGCAGGAGATTTCAACAACATGGTCATCAAATGGAAGGAAAGGGGCCATGAGGCAGAATATCACCAGGCTGCCCAAAGAGTTGAATGTGTCAATTCTTTGAGGGACTGTGGGTTATTGAAATTCTTCTGAACCCTAGGACTCAGAGCTCAAAATGAGATGCTAAACTATCTGATCAATCTATGGGATCTACATTGACAGATCTTCATCATTGGAGATCAAAAACTAGACCTGCAACTAGCTGATATCTACTTCATTACTGTATTGTCCAAAACAGGGGAAAGAGTCCAACTCTTTGGAGCCCATGCTGGAGGTGAGAGCGCCAATACCTTAATCAGAAGGCATTGCCCGGGTGCAGAGATAACTTTGAGTGGGAAGGTTAAGACAGAAACCATCGACAATCTTCCTTTGAGGACAATTCTACACGCCATGGCCTGTATAGCTGGGGCGTGGGCTTTACATGAGATCTCAAAATCACAATTCCAGTATGTAGTGGATTTTCTTACTTCAACAGTGTTTAACTAGTGCGAGGGTCTGCTAGTCAACATCAAGAGACAACTGACCAAAGGTAAGTTGGGAAACTTAAACCAGTTTAGCTTTGGTTCGATTTTGGTCACTTTCTTTCTAAATCAAGTGCCCTTATTTCGATACCAGTGGGTAGAGGTGGAGGATCTAGCTCCACAATATCTGAGGCTAATTAGATGGAGTGAGATCATGCCTCGAGGAGGAGGAGGCCATCAGATGCATTTTCCCTCACCGTTATTTGGTTGGCTACAGCAAAAACTGATCATTGTGGATGACTATGCCTATGCAGGCATAGATTTCAAAGGATATCCAGATCTGCCTCTACCACCAAGTGAACAGTGGATCAATACAGGTAAAACTTTTTTTTTGGAATTTCTTCAAGTTTTATGATCCTTTGTTTAAAGTGTATCTAAGAATTTAATAGTGATAAATGTGCATATACAGGACCCGAAAGGCCTCCTGTCATATCGCCAATAGCACGACGAGTAGAACGTCAAATAGAAAATGCTCCACACAAGGAAGGAGCAAATCTTATGGTAGAAATGGAACAAAATCTGGAAGTGATTACCAGAGGAATTCCAGAATATGTGACTATAGATGACATGCCATTACGATACCAGAGGCATACGGTAAGAGTGTGTGTGAGACTGTGTCAGCTGCTGGGCCGAGTGATCAGAGCAGTCTCATTCTATCACGAGCATCATGTGGGCGAATAGCCTTTTCTAGTCATTTTTTTCTGCACTATTGTAGGCTTTGAAAACCATGTGTCCCGGAACACTTATTTTTTGAGATTTTGATGAACAAACTTTGACAGACGTAATATATATGTGTGTGTGTCATGATGATGTGATTGATTTTATAAGTTACGCAACTGTATATCTATAACACAATTCGCTAATGCATCTATTAATGTATTCAAATTTCGTGGAATGTGTTGATATGTGATATAATCAAAATTTCTTTCCAGTAATCAAACACGTAGATACATACACAAAATTTGTGGATTTCTTACTGAGTAATGACTATTCAATTGTAACACAATGAGTTGTGAATCTAACTTGACAACCAAATTTCTAATTCTGAGAGAAACTGCTTCTGATAACAGTTCAATAATTGCACTGTACTCGGCAATATTATTAGTTGTTCGTATGAGGAAAAACCTTGTAAATCGATCAACTCGCCATCAAGGGCGAAGAGTGCCCAAGCTATGGAGGATAAATTTTGTCTGCTATGACAAACACCATCAACAAATCTAACATAATGGTTTGACGACATTTGGGAACCGAGTGAAACACAAGGTAAGCAGAGGAAACATGTCTGCAAAGCAAACAATCACACCAAAAAATAAAAAAATGCACACCAATGAATTCACATGCTAATGTACAAAAGTAATTACATGGAACTCATGCATAATAATTTTTTAGATAAAGCCTGTTGCGGGGCTGCAATAACACATTACCTTCATAGTCAACCAACTCATATGTGCCTTTTTGCAAGACATTTTTAACGATGTATGGCCCATGCCACATAGGTTCGAACTTCCCAGCGCCCAACTTATTGTTGGCTTGGTCATATAGCAAGACCAAGTCACCTTCAGCGAAAACTAGTGGACAAACAGTTTAATCAAAATGAGCTTTAACTTGTTTTCTCAGTGCTTCGATCACCATCGCAGCAATATGACAGGTCTCATCAATCCTTTCGAGATAAAGTAACCACTCTTCTTTAGGTGAGGTATTGGGGAGTAGCTCGATAGCTAGCTTTAACGAAGGAATTTCACACTCGATCAAGAGTGTCGCCTCTAAACCATATACCAACTAGAATGGAATAAAATCATTGGCTATCTTCGTTGAGGTTCGGTAAGCCCAAAGAACTAAGAATAGTATGAGATGCCAATCCTTCTTGTGTGTCCCGATGGTACATTGAAGCATAGTAATTAAGACCTTATTAATCACTTCAACTTGGCCATTGGCATGTGGGTAGTAAGGAGTTGAGCTATGATGGTGAAGGCCCAACTAAGCAGTGACCTTTGCCATCATGTACTGATGAAAATATGATCTGTGATCAATGATAATGGCTTGAGAAATGCCGAAACGGGTTATGACATGGTTGAAGAGGAACTGAGGAACCGTGATACCATCAACATTATATGTGGGCATCGCCTCGACCCATTTAGTAAAATAGTCGACGACGACGTTGATATAGCCATGCCCCTTGGCCGAGCGAGGGTTACATGTCATGAAATTTATTTCCCATTTAGTGAATGGGCCAACGGTAATGGCTAGGTGTAAGGGTGTTGGCGAGGTGCGCTCCTTACAGTTATAAATCTAACATTCATGGAACTTTTGAACTGCCAAAATACAATCTTTGAAGATAGAAGGCCATAAATAACTGACGCGAAGGATCTTCTGAGCAGTGGCATAGCCAGACATGTGACCACCACAAGCCCTGGAATGGCAGTGATTCAAGACTCGTTCAACCTCTTCAAGTGTTAGACATCTGCGAAGAACAGAATCAACACCGACTAAGTAAACCGTATCACCAATAATCCAATAAGGTTGGGACTGATGTCGGATCTGGCGTCGGTCGGATTGAGACAACTCGGATCAAAAAGTTTGGGTCTGAAGATAAATAATGATATCCCTGTACCACGGGTCGAGAGTGCTGATGAAAACAAATTTTCATCAGGAATCTGCTCAGTAAAATCTTTGGAGGTGTTTGTAGAAGGAAGGGTGCAGATCAATTCGGAAAAAACGAGTGACTTCTTTGATTTGGTGACAGTGAACTCCAAATCAAAATCCTGCAAGATAACAATCCATTTAGAGTACTTTCCCCCAAGCAATTGACGAGTTAGAATATAAGTCATGGGGTTACAGTCAGAAGTCATCGTGGTCTTCCGTAGAAGAATATGATGACGAAATCGTTGAATAACATAGACTGCTGCCAAGGAAAGTATCTTGACATGAGCATATCGAGTTTCTATAACAATAAGATTTCAACTCAAATAATAAACCACATGTTCATTTTCATCGTCATTGTCCTAGACCAACACCATAACAATGGTACTGTCAGCCATGGCATAGTATAGGAAATAATCGTGGTGGTGGTCAGGGGGACGCAATAAAGGAGCACTGATGAGTGTTTGATTTAGAGCATTGAAAGATTTTGGGGAAATTTCATCCCAAATGAATGGGATCCCCTTCTTAAGAAACGAGTAAAACCTTTGGCGAGCTAAGTGTAATTAGGAACAAAGCGACAAAGGAAATTAGCCTTCCCCTGCAAAATCTGAAATTGGTGCAGTGATGAAGGAGGGGGTAAATTTACAATAGCCTCAACTTTCAGAGGATCTATTTGGATGCCTTCTTTCGACACAAAAAAACCCAAGAGCCAACTAGCTTCTACGTAGAAGACACATTTATGCGAATTGAGACGAATATTATAGTGCCGACAACGTAGAAATATGGCTCGAAGGTGATCCAGATGGTCATGACGCTTAACAGAATGAGATGGTAAGTCGTCTAGAAAAGGTTGAACAATGTGTATAATATCATGAAAAATATATGAAATTTCTCTCTGGAAGGTAGCACTAACGTTTTTGAGACCGAAAGGGAGATTCTTATAAGAAAAAGCCCCCCATGGATAGATAAAAGCAGTCTTGTGTTGATCAGCAGGTAATATGTTAATCTGGTTATAACAAAAAAAACCATCCATGAAAGAAAATATTTCACTCCCCTCGCACTCATCAATGATTGGATCAATAAAGGGAGTGGGATAGTTATCTTTAGGGCATGAGCGATTGATCTCATAGTAAACAACACAAACTTGGATTGTTCCCTGCTTTTTGGTAACAAGTACGAAATTAGAGACCCAATCTGTCAATGGGATAGGGTAAATAAAACCATCCTTTACAAGTTTGTAAACTTCTCTCTTAATAGCAGCAGCCTGGGATGCACGGGATAGAGCCGTTGACAAATGAGCTTCGCATTAGGATACGCGGGTATTTCATGCACCACAATAGTTGGATCAATACCAGGCATTTCCTCATATGACAAAGCAAAGACATCACAAAATTCTTTGAAAAGGTTAGTGTAAACCCTGATCTCGTCAGGAGAACCGAAAAACCCAATGTGAATGTTCTCGACAATTCCAGGTTTAATGGAAATGTCGATGGGCATGGTTGTAGTAACATTTCCCATATTACCTTTGGACAAAACTTTGTGCACCAAAACAGGTGTGTTGGATAGGTAAATCCCCTCTACGGATAGAGGCGATCCCTACTAGCCCAACAGGGGTCTAGCAACAATCGAACAATGCTACACTGCAGGTTCCTAGTTGTAATTAACAAGTGGGTGAGAGTAACCTACTTGGATTCCAACGCTTATTTGTTGAAGAGATACTCCTCTCGCTCCTTCGCTCCAGCCGATCACAATTCTCCGCTATCCTCGCGGACGAACACCTGCACAAGCAAAGAGAGAGCAAACAAGAGCGTAAAATCTACTAACAACAACTATGTATCA
>APFE031272932.1:0-10934 GCA_000404065.3 Pinus taeda | reverse complement strand
AAATGGAACCATAAGGATAGTCATCTATCTTTATTAACAGGAAATAGAGTAAGGTACAACCGAAGTCCTGACGCTGAGTCCTTCTCTAGAGGGTCCAGCCAGCATATCTTCCAAGCATTCACCTTTGAAGCAAATCTCCCAAGTCAAAGAGGTCTCTCTCTCACATACAAAGCAAAAAGCTCATGACCTTCCTCAAGCTCAAAGCAATCCTCACACAACACACCAAATGCCTACAAAGAACAGCACTAATGCACTAAGAATTCCTCAATCAAAGTCTATATGCCCCAAACTCAAAAACTAGTTGCTCATGGGCAATGGAGAAGGCTTATAAAGAGAAGGAGTCTCCATGAATAGGTAAAGGATGAGATTTCCCCCAAGATAAGTGGATGGTGAGTCGAACAGACGTACCAGAGAAAGGATGGCGACCTCAACAATGTTAACAACCAAGTCTGGAGGGATCTGGAAGGTCGGTTGTTAGAACAAATTCGCCCAAATAGGATCAGCGCGGGTGAGACATTGAGCTGACGCGCTGACATCGCAGATAAACTATAGAGTAGGTCCGGTCAGCGCCCAACAGGACAAGCGGAGGGTGCGCTTTTCGTAAAATGGGACCAGCGCGGAAAAGACGTGTTCTTCCGCGCTGGCAGCGCATCAGATACACTGGCCTCCGCCTGTCAGCGCGGTTATTTGATTAACAGACGCGATGATTCATTCAACTTAGGCAAAGAGGGTTTTTTAGCCATTCAGAGGAGCATGAGCACAGGTGAATGTGGTTTCACAACACAGTGGGGAGACTGACATGATGGCAGTGACATTTTACTGTGTAACATGTCCTCTAGACTACCTTTTTATTTTTGTCACATTTTCTTGTGTTTTTTGTTTTTTGACATAGAGGTAGGTATGGATATGACTTGATGTTGGGTGAGAGATGGTGAGGTGTAGGGTCCCAAATTAACCTGGAATAGGCCTGCATATGTGTTTTCCTATCGGGATCCCTTTCCTATTATACTTCAAGGCATTCTGTAGTGCTACATGATCTTCCTATAGCAGTTAAAGGACATCATGTAGCAAGCTAGAAAATGCTCAAAAAATGATTTTTATGCCTGAAAGTGAAAATGAGTGATTGGGACATGGTAGGAATGAATTAGATGGAGTGGATTGAGTAATAAGTGAGGTGATACTTTGCATGTTGTCCATGTAACTCTAAATCCTATATTGCATTTAGAAAAATGAAAAATCCCATAACTTATTAGTCGGAAGGTTTGAGGTCCTTTCCATGGAATTTTTGGGTTTTTATCTTCTTTTTTTTTGAAAGACACACAGGATACCCCAAAGGAGGTTTCTAGCTTGCCCTCCTACCCTAGGCACCTCAAAGGGGGTTTTCACCTAGGGATATTTTTATTTTCTGTATTTTTTTCACTCCTAGTTTACCTCAAGGAGGTTTTCAACCCAAGAGTTCGCCTTAGATGCCTCATAGAGGTTTTTACAAAAGCCCCTTATTGTTATTTTTTTTTCAAAAGAAAAATAGTCATCAAGAATTTTGTGATTTGGAAGCTAAGACACTTATAATCACATTTACTTCCTTTCTAATGGTACTCATGAACTCCTCCCTTAACATAAGTATTTTATAGGCTTTCAATCTATACACATTGACAAGAAAGGGAATACCTTCCTCATTAATGGTCCCGATTTGGAAAACCCCATTGTCATGGCACTTCTCTATTAGATATGGGCCCAACCACCTAGTCAGCAATTTTCCTTTGAAATCCTTGAACCTTAAGTCATATATCAGAGCCCAATCCCCTTCTTAAAGAACCTTGTCCTTGATGTTCTTATCATGCCAAACCTTCCTCTGTACTTGAATAATGTTAGTGTGTAGGAGGCTTGCATCCTAAATTCTTCCAAACCATTGAGCTGGAGCAACCTCTCCTGTTATGCCTTTGTAATATCAAAATCTAACTATGCTTCTATTATCAAAGTATTGTATTCAAACTCAATGGAGATCAGAGCATTCTTTCCATAGACCAAGTTAGAAGGGTTTAAGCTAGTGGTTGTCTTCAGGTTTTTATTATAGGTCCAAGTTTCCTCCATAAGTCTGTCAGCCCAATATTTTCTAATACTAATCACAACCTTGGTGAGGATGCCTTCCAATGCTCTGTTAGTGGCCTCTACCTATCCATTGGCCCGAGGATGATAGGCAGTTGAATTCCTGTGTTTGATCTTATGTTGCCTCAACAAATTCTAAATTAGGCGTGATGTGAATTGAGCTCCTTGATCTGTCACAAGTTCTCTAGGGTACTCAACCTTGTAGAATACATTCTCCCTTAAGAAATCAACCACTTTCTCTTTTGTTTCTACCTTGACCGCCTTGGTCTCAACCCACTTTTTCAAATAATCAATCCATACAAATATGTACTCTTTTTCCTTGATCGTTTATTAATAGGCCCAATGAAATCCACACTCCACTTGTCAAGTGGCTCTAGAGTCACCTGGGGTTGAAAGGGAATTTCATCCTTGGGATTAGGTCTCCCCATTATCTAGCACTTATCACATCGACTAGTGTATATTCTTGCATCTTGGTGGAGAGTGGGCCAGTGGTAGCCAGCTTGCACTAACTTGAAGGTTGACATCTTGGCTACAAAGTGGCCTCCACAAGGCCCATCATGATAGGACATAAGCATGTCAAAGACTTCCTCCTCCCTGTCACATCTCCTCAAAATTTGATCTAGGACTAACTTGAAAATATTTCCCCCAATTCAAGTGAATTGGGGCACTCTTCCTTACATTTTTTCTCCTTTCCTTGGATGACAGATTTGGAGGGAACTTTGTAGCAACTAGGTAGTTGGCTATGTCAGCAAACCATGGATAAAGAACTAAAATAGAAAATAAATTATCATCTGGAAACTGATCATCAACCATTCCTTCCTCACCTTCAGGCAAAGAAAGCCTAGAAAACAAATTTGCAACTACATTTTCCCTACCTAACTTATCAATGATAGTTAAATCAAAATATTGTAATAAATGAAAAGATCTAGTCATTTTGGAATTCACATTAGGCCTTTTCATCAAATATTTGATAATAGCATGGTCAGTATGAACAAAGGTATGATAACTAGTGATGTAGTGTCTAAATTTGTTCAAGGAATGGACAACAACTAGGAGCTCCTTTTCAGTCACAGTGCAGTTTAATTTATCCTTCGATAGATTTTTGCTAATGAAGTAAATCTCATAAGAAAACTTGTCATCTATCTTGCCTAAAGCTACTCCTATAGCTTTTTTAGAGGCATCAGCATGGATGTGGAAAGGAGGAGCCCAATTTGGGCCTCTAAGTATGGGTGCAGTAGCCAACTAGTCCTTCAAGTTTTCTATGGTCCCTTGGAAACTTTCTGACCAACAAAATTGAGAGTCCTTGGAAACCAATCCAAATAATGGTGAGGCTAATTCACTAAATTATTTGGTAAACCTCCTATATTATCTAGTTAAACCTAAGAAAATCCAGACAACCCTCTTCTTTTGAGGATTAGGGACACTTTTTATGTTAGAAATTTTATTTCGGTCCACTTGTAATCCTTCTTGGGATATTGAGTGACCTAGAACAATCCCTGCATTCATCAAGACCTCACACATCTCAGGACTAAAGGATAGGTTCATTTCAATGAATTTATTTAATACTTTCCCCAATTGAGAGAGAGCCTCCATGAAATCACATCCATAGGGAGTGAAATCATCCATATAGATTTCTAAAGAGTCATGGTCTAGCTCAGCAAATATGCTCATATCTTCCCTTTGAAAACTGGTAGGAGCATTACATAATCTAATATGAAGGACCCTATAAGGAAAGGTACCCCAAGGAAAAGTGAACGTGTTTTTATCTTGGTCCTCAAGGTTGATCTGGATCTGATTATAACCACCGAATCTATCTAGGAAAGAGAAGAACTTATTCTACACAAGACCATTCAAGACTTGATCAATGAAAGGTAGATGTAAATGGTATTTTTGAGTGGTTTTCTTTAAATATATGCAATCCACACAGATCATCCATTTTATATTCTTCTTTGGGACCAAAACTAGAGGAGACACCCACTCACTATCTAAGATAGGGTAAATGAACCCTACATCCAACAACTTCTTCAATTCTTCATTGACTACGTCTTTGAGGGCTGGGTCCATTCTCCTCTGAGGTTGGCACACTGTTTGCAGCCTTCCTTGATCTAGATGTGGTGAGTACACACCGAAGGGTGCACTTCATTCATTTCCTTATAGCTCCAGGAAAAAGCATCAAAGTTCTCTCTCAACATGTTTCACAACTTCTCTTCCTAGTGGGCTAAGAGCAAGGGGTTGATTTCTAATGTTTGAGATGGACAAAATTATACCATTTTGATATTATTGGGACTTGAGGAAACTAGGCACAAGTAAATCGAAGGATTATCTTCAAATTTCTTCACCAACTCATCAAGAGGCATGGTGTTGGGGGGCTAGTTTTGGAGGATTTGATCAATTAGGTAATCTTCATCAGGTTTCCCACCTCTTATTATAGTATCCAGGGTATATATTGGGTAGGATGTGGTATGGTACACTTAATATTCCTCTTCCTCTTCCAACCATATGGGTAAGTCATTCTCTAAGTATGGTTGAGTAGGAGGATACAAGATCAACTATTTAGAAAAATTCCCATTCTTAAGGGTCATGTTCCCATCCCTACAACTTATGTAAGCATCAGCAATGGCTAGCCATGGCATTCGAAGGATGAGAGGATAACCATTGAATTTTGTCTTGGGCTAGAGAACTAATAAGTCTGTAGGGTACTCCCAGAAATTAATAAAGACCATCAAATCATCAACAACTCCCTTAGGAGTTACTATGGATCTGTCTACAATATATAATACTATTATAGTATTCCTCAATGATCCATGGAGATTTAGTTTGGGCATGATATCCTTAGTCATCACATTTATGGCATCCCCATGATCAATCAAGGAGTGTGGGACAATGATGCCATCAATGTGCACATCTACCACAAGACTACCAGGGTCTAGATACTTTGGGAAAATAACTCTCGCTAGCATTAAGTCAGATAGTTGTCCAATGACATTAATGATAGGGGTGTCTTTCTTTCTCCTCCCAATATGTTTTAATCATTTCTCCTTGATTAGCTTGTTATAAATGGGGACATCCTTGATGGCTTGGAGGAGTGGGATTTTAACACATAAGTTTTTCATTTCTCCCAAAAGTTCAATCTCTTCGGGGGTGTACCAACTAGAATGGCTAAATATTTTAGGAAAATGAGGTGGATTGGCTCTAGGAACACTCTCTTCCCTTTCCTCTTCAAGCTCCTCAGGTGGAGATGGAGGTTGGTTATCTGGAAGCACTCTTCTAGACCTGAGGTTGATTTATTGAATTTCTACAACATAGGCAGGGAAGATGTCTCTCCAATATAGACCTGTTGTGCATGTTTATTGTTTGGGTATAGATTTGGTTGAGGAGGAATTCGAGGTTTCTTAAGTGGAGAAGAATGAAGGAGATGTGGTTGAGATGGGCGTGGAGGCAGTAAGGCTAGAGATTGGTTGAATGGGGTTCTTGATCCCTATGATGGGGTATTCCACTGAAGATGTGGGCGAGAATGTGGCTCAAATGATTGATTGGCATGTTGGGAAGGGTATTGAGGTGCATAATACAAAGGAGAAGGTGTGGACCATGAGGATGAGTAGGACCTTGAATTCCTTGCTAGTATGGTCGAGGTCCTTGAGGCCTCCTTTGGTTGATATAACATACTTGTTCAACTCCACCTTCAGTTCCTTGATATAAACATTTCAATACTGGCAGAGAAGGGCCCTTATCTATGGAGAAGGTTTCATAACAGACCGAGTAGACCTCTATAACATTCAATGGACATTCATTTCCAGGGTTCATTCTAGTGCATCTAGGGCAAAATACAACTAAGGCTCTCTCCGCTTCTTCCCGCTTCCTCTCGATCTGCACGGTGTCCACTTGTAAAGCAAGGTTATGTAACATTTCACTTTTAAAGTCTTCCAACATGTTTCCAGTTTCATTCTTGATAGATGTGTTGGAGGAAGAGAAACTAGCGAAAGCATGATTGGCCCTACCCTTCTTTCTGGAAGCCCAAGAATGATTTTTGAAAACTAACTTGATATCATCATAAGATAGCTGATAGATGTCCCTTCTAGACAACATGTTTAGGGTTTCTAGGATATTTTACCTAGTCCCTCTAAGAAGTACTAACTTGAGTGATTCAGGATCAAGGGTGCATCTGTCCCTTTTATATTAGAGTTGTAACCTTTCCTCATAATCCTCCAAGGATTCATGATGTCCCAAGATCATCTTGAATATTTCCTTTTTGGTGTCCTTAGACGTATAGTAGTCCCTATACTTTTCATTGAATAATTTCTACACCTGAGCCCAGGTAGTGATGCTATCACTAGATAAACCCATGAACTAGTGCAAGTTTGCATCCTTAAAGGTAGATGGGAACAAATTCAAGTTCTGGTCATCAGAGGTATAGTGATAAGTTCTATAGATGACAACAAACTAAAACAAAAAGGTACCAGGGTATTCTAAGGTTAATCCATGGAAGTGAGGAAGGGAAGAGGGTCTTATGCTTTTCATCCTAGCATCTCCATCAGTCTCTCTAATGGGAAAAGCACCCTCATTTCTGTTTTCATCCCTATTTTTGTTTTCACCCATGGTGTAAGTATGCGGAACAATTTCTTCTTATTCTTCCCCAATAAGCTCTTGAAAGATCTTTGGTTTCTCACCTAGTGTGTCCTCTAACTTGGTGAGCTCTAGTATTGCAGCAATAATGCTGCAACTCCTAGGGATCCCTTCTTTACTTTTATCAACCTGGTAGTTCATAACAAACTTGGAAGCAATGGTGTTGTATGCACAAGTACTAGCTCTTACTGCAGGCTTTCACTTGAGAAGTTGGCACAAGTTTGCTAGGAGCTTAAGCCAACTTCTATGAGTTCTCAGAAGAATATTTTATTGTGATGGAAGAGAGCTAATTCTACAGGGGCTATTCTACTTGTAGAAAGAGAAGGAAAACTGTAATGAAACACAAACCCTAGCAAACCCTAATTTTTCATGAAAAAAGGTAGAAACTACTGAAATGGGTGCCATTAACTTTTGAAAAGGTACATTGCATTTATTCAAGATACTTCTGAAGAGAGATGGAAAGAAATCATCTTTTTGTACTTTTGGGTATTTTTATGTGGGATTATTATGCTTATGGTTTTCCTGATTGTGACTGTGCACAGGTTTGGTGGCAAAGGAGGATGGAGTTGGCTCCTGTTGAAGATGAGGAAGGTGTGGAGAGGTCCTAAGAAGTCCCTCATAACCTTCTAGTGACTTCCATTGCAATCAAACTTTGAAAAATCGCTCACATGAACTTCTACAGGAGGTTGCAGAGGATCTACAGGAAGTTCTACAGGAGGTTCTACAGGAGGAGGCTGAAAGTGGTTTTTGGAGGTTTGAAGGTGGAAAAATGGTGGGAAATGGGAAATTAAGGCTGCATGGAGGTGTTGGAGGGTCTAGGACTCTGTCAATGAAGATCAGGAATGAAAGAGAGGGTTGGATTTCTTCAAAAGGAGAAGAAAGAAACTTTGCACAAAAATGCAGAAATTAGGGCATATTGGCGACATGAGGTGAATGAGTGGTGAAATCTTGAGAGATGAACTATTAAAAGTTGTCATATGGAGGAATGATAAGCTAGAGTGTTCTACAAGTGAGTTGCACTCTTATTTCCCAAAACTAACCAAAGCAAAAACTGAAAAAACACAGTTTGTCTATTTTGACCTAAAATCTGACCTAAAAATAGAGTATTGTTGAACAAAATTTTATGAACATAAATTTATGCAAGAAAGCCATGGTAAATGAACATGAAATGGTATAAGCATGTGGATCCAAGCAAATATTGACTTCTCCAACTCAAAACATCACACTAGCAATTGCATAAAAGGAAAAAAATGTGTTTTTTGTGGCAACAGTAGTGCCTTGACCTCAAATCATAGTCCCAAGGAGGGAGAAAGGAGATCAAGACATGCTAGTAGCCTTTTTGGATATTTATCTATTACTACAAAAAATTACTTAAGTAACTTGAAGCAATAACAACTAATTTAACCATCAAAAGCAACCTATTTTACCAGAGCAATATTTAAACCTAAATAACGGAAATCAGCTTATGAATGCAAGACAAAACATATACATACAAAAAGGAGGTGCTGGGAAGCTTGGATTGGGACCTAACCCAAGAGCTTCAGCCCTCTAGAAAATATCAGTGCTGGTTCAAAGCTCGATTCATCTTCATTTACCAAAAATAATAGTTACATCACTGTCTGTAAAAAGAGCTCGAAAATGAACTGAGTACAAGACTGCATAAAAGTGCAAAAATAGACTATAAAATGGCTCCTCTACTGAGGCTTGAAGCCTTCTTATTTATACAAGTGAGGACTCCCAACCATCCTCCTAAACTTAAGGAACTCGGTTTGTTAAAACTGGAGATAACAGCAGCCCTACTTGAGTTGCTCGGTTGCCCCTTGGAATCATTGATGTGGCGGCCTTTGTACTCCAAGCTGCTGATGGAGAACTCGAGGAAGGGGTCATTAATGTAGGAGACACTCCTTCTATAAGTCCTTAGCCCTGTTTCCTTGAAGTCGGCTGCATTATGTTCATAAATTCACGGTCCTTGTCCAAAAATTGTCCAAAAATCTATAATAAACACTCATTAGACTATGTGGAAAAGTGACTATCCCCATTCACTCAATTGACATCGATATATTAACAAACATGCACAAAAATATGGATGATGGTGGATTAAATGAAAATAAGAGGAAAAAGGATCCCATATAGTTACCCATTTCCAGGGCTGATCATCACCCCCTGCTGAATGGGTTGCTCATCCTCTGAGCAACTAATCTAGTTCTTCATCTTTAATAGCTTTAAAAACCTCCCTAATATCCCAAGCCTTTGATGTCATCTCTTCTTATTTTTCATGAAAACCTACTTTTCTGTCCACTTCCTCCCAATGTTTATGTTCTTCCTCCTCTTTAACACATTCCAACAGTCCTAACAGTCATGGAGGACTGAACTTAAGGCCAATCCAATTGGCTTTTGAGGTTTGCATTGATTGTTTATATAGGGGAACTCTCATCATAGCCTCCCTCATTTTGGTTGGGAAATGATATTCCCTGGTCTTTAGGCTATACTGAGAAGGTATTCCACCTTCTCATGCATGCGTGAAGGCAGTTATCACCAAATAGTCTCTCCATATCTTCAAAATGAGTGATAGCTTGTGCTTGTCTATCAACATAATCTGGGAGGACTTGAGGATTGTCTGCAAGGTGTTGATGGGCATAAATGAGATCTAAGGGGTTTTCTAGTTATGCCCTTATCATGAGGGGTTCACTTAGCTCCTTTTTCATGATCCTTTGAATTTCCATTGCCCTCTTATCTTCATGGCTCAACTAGGAAGCCATAGCCATTAGCTGTAGGTCTCCTAGTGCAGAATTCGGATCCCACAAGTTCATGTCTAGTAGTGCCATATTATGGAGGTAAAATTCTGTTAATTTGGCTCTATCCTTGGCTAAACTATCATCACATAGATGCGTAAATTGCTCATAATTCTGGAATGGGATTGTACCCCTCTGGGCCAATGTTTTGATCTGGAATTGGAGCCATTGGTCTTTGAAATATAGTGCATAGGATCTAGCTGGTTGTCTACACTGCAAGTCCTCCATTGCCCAGCTAGCCACACAAGCCATCTGAGCTTCCTTTTCCTACAACTGCTGTCTCAAAATCAACACTTCAGTTGCTGCCTGAGATTCCTTTTCTTGCTGTTATTTGATCAACATTTCATCATCGATTTGTGGCTCTTCCTCTTGCTGCTCTTTTTCTGCTGCTTCCTTATCTACTATGGGACTTTCTTGTTGTTGCTGTCCTTCAAAAATTGGCAACTTGTCTCCCCCTTGAGTTTCTCGTTCCTGTAACTGCTTTTTCAGCAGCTCATTTTCTTGCTATAGTTGAGCTCTTCTAATGCTCTCTATGTGTCTTACCATGCCCAACTCCCTTCTCAACTCTCTCAACTATTCTTCCATGTGCCCTATATCTTCAACTCCTTTAGATTTAGCAATCTGTATCCAGGTGTGGGTTCTAACCCTTTCTTGTTCTAGTTCAAAGAAAAGAGGTACAACGAATTTTTGTGGGATGATCTTCCCACCTTCTAGTAGATTGTAATATGAGCCTAAATTAGGTTGAGTGCTTGATTCATGTATCTCTTTGGCCTTGCCTTCCTCTTGTGACTGTTCTGCTACCTTCTCTTCTAATTTTTCAGTTTCTTTTAGCTTGGCCAGTGTTTCTTGTCGAGAGGTTTGAGCTTGTTGTAGGACTGCTTTGGAGTCCATCACTTTTATTATTTCCTTCCAAGTGGAGGTTTTTGGACTCCCTCTCTCTTATGTAATAGAGATCTTGGAAGGAGATTCCTCCTTCTTCTCAGCAGGTGCACCTTCAATAATAATGGGTTCTTTGGATGGTGGCAGGGGCTTGCCCACCTTAATCCTAGTGCTCCTTCTAGCTTTGAAATACATGGATTTTTCTCTTTTTCCTTTTCCCTTTTTCTGCCTTAGGTACAACAGTGGATTTGTTAAGTTCTTCCTCTTCTTTCTGCTTCTCCTCAGTTTCCTGTTCCTCCTCTATTTGAATATTTTGTCTCTCCTCATGAGTTTCCTTCTCAATTTCCTCTTTCTCTTCCTCCTCCTCACTGCTAGATGGGCTAATATCCTTAGTCAAAGTTTTGGTGTCATATCCCCTAGACATATTCCTGAAAACTTCCCAATTATTGGCGATGCTGTATGTGTGTAGGGAATCTTCCACCAATAGTTCAATGAGGCCATGGTGGGCCAGCTGGCCTGGGACCCGTGCATTCA
>APFE031272925.1:9063-25555 GCA_000404065.3 Pinus taeda | reverse complement strand
ATTACCACTCCTCAAACTCTCAAGATAGAAGGACATATCAAGAAGAAAAAGGTGCAAGAAATGAAAGATCACATTGAGCATCACGAAATGAATCCAACCATATCTTGTAAAGGATTGAAAGAAATTACCACTCCTCAAACTCTCAAGATAGAAGGACATATCAAGAAGAAAAAGGTGCAAGAAATGAAAGATCACATTGAGCATCACGAAATGAATCCAACCATATCTTGTAAAGGATTGAAAGAAATTACCACTCCTCAAACTCTAAAGGTAGAAGGACATATCAAGAAGAAAAAGGTTCAAGCAGTGAAAGATCACATCGAGCATCAACAACAAGTTCTCCAACTTTTAAAGGATAACGCCACTTTGGTGCAAAATCAAATGAAACAACAGGTAGATCAACATCGTAGTGAAAAATGTTTTGATGTAGGTGATTGGGTATTTTTACTAGTACATCTCAAGCAAGCTATTTATGAGAAGGAAATGTTGGCAATACTACATGCACTTAAGAAATGGCGACCTTACCGAATGGGAAGACACTCCAAGGTAAAAATGGATCATGATAGTATTAAATACATTTTAGAACAACTATTATCTTTAGAAGAACAAAAAAAATGTGTCACAAATATGTTGGGTTATGACTTTGACATCATATATAGAAAATGGAAGCAAAATTTTGCTGCAGATGCACTCTCAAGAAAGGATGAGGATGTGGAAGCATTCTTTTGTGCTATTTCTATTATCCAACCAAATTGGATAAACGAAGCAAGGGATGAATGGAAGAAGGACAAAGAAGTATGGTCACTTATTCAAAAGTTGCAAAAGATCCCAATTCAAACAATATTGCCAGAAATTGAAGAGGAAGGAAAAATCATATTGGAACCTGGAGCAGTCACAGTAACAAGAACCCGATAGCTACGAAATCGATCAATTTCAGAGTATCTCATCAAGTGGAAGAACTTACCCACTAAAGATTCCACATGGGAAGACAAGAATTTTATACAAAAGCATCAAGGACTACTCAAGCGTTGAGGACAACACTTTTTGAAGGAGAGGGGCATGTTAGGCCCCTATACTACTAGTTTAACCCCTTATTGTTATTAGTACAACCCCCTTATTATATTGATGTACCCATGTAGTGCCCATATTGTTACTATTGTGCCCCATGGAAGACCACTATTGTTATTATTGTGCCCTTACATAATTATTGTTATGTCGTCTCTGATTATATTATGACCCCTTAGACTCTTATATATAGAAAGGAGGTCTTTTCATTTGTATCATCCAAGAATTGTTCATTTATGTAATGTAATGTAAAGGAGGTTGCCCCCTCGAAGAGGCTGAATTCTAAGGCGTTGATTTATCTTTTCTATCTTTCTGTGAGCTGGTCTCATAACACAACAAAAACACACAAAATACATTAAAAACAGGCCTCCCGCAGACTTCAAAGATTATATATTTCACTTCTAAAAACCCATCGGGTCCAGGGTCCATCGCTATTGTAATGCCCCAAGGTTTCCTTTGTATTTCGTTTAAACAATGAAAATACACAAAATGCATTGAAAATGGGTTTAGCGCGGACCTCAAATATTATGTGATTTTACTATATAACCGTCGGGTCCAGTTATCGGGTCGCACCCGTGTATGTGTAAAGGCCCACCCCTTGGTATTATGCCGATGCGATACAACGATGTGATCCGATTGCAATCATTGATCGCTCAATGCCCGGGCCCCTTTTTATGTATATATATATATTATATATAATATATATATATATATATATATATATATATAATATATATATATATATATATAGTACATACATATACATACTATACATACATACATATATATATATTATATATATATATATATATATATATGCCGATGCGACCTACCGATCCGATCAATGGCGATCGCTGATCGACGATGTCATGCGCTCGCCTTTAGACTCTCCCCTCTGCTTGGCCGATATGCGATTTGTCGCTTAGATCTGGGCCGTTGATCGGCCAGATCTAACGACTGCTGTGCGATGCCCAGTTTAAGCCTGAAATAATGATTTTTCATGGTTTTAAAGTGATTTGAGCCTCCCGATAGTGTATTCCCGCCCTTCCAAGGGCTTTCCTCCTACGACCATTTTGACTTTGAAGGATCTTTAAGAGAATTTTGAAGACTTTTGGGGTATGTTTGGATCCTTTGGCATGATTGTTAAGCAAATTTGGAGACTTCAAGAGTGTTAATGGATCCGTTTGTGGGCCTTTTGCTAACAAGGCTAACATTGGCTTCTTCTGGGGATGAAATCCTCCCTGTGAGGTTTCAAGGATTTCAGATCAATGCCTTTCCTGTAAAACAAAAATTAAATCTTCCTTCTAGTATTCCATTGGGCATGGAGTCTTTTTATCATAAACATAAAAACTGAAAGAAAAACATATGTACAATACCAAGGCTTCAAGGCCTTAAATGAAACAGAGTTTCAAGAACCGCCCATTTATTGGGCTACTAAAAGTATCTCCTCCTTCCAGATTGTGCAAGATGAATGTATTGTTGTGCTAAACTTGAGCGATGACAAAAGGACTTGTTCACAAGGAGTCAAACTTGCCATGATTACCTCTCTTTTCCTTAAATGCATCCCATTTAAGCACCCAATCACCAACTTGGAAATTGTCCACTTTTTCCTTCCTGTCAAAGGTTTCTTTCATTGCCTTCTGATGACCCTTTGATTTCTCAACCAGTTGCTCTCTTATCTGATGTAGTTCAACCAGGTTATTCATTCTTCTTACCATACCATTCTCTTCATCTTGTTCTTCTTGCAAGAACTTAGCCACAGGGAGAATGAGCTGGATGGGGAAAACACCATCAGCACCATAAACCATTTTGAATGGAGAATTCCCTATGGACTTTTTGATTGTAACTTTGTCATCCCATAGTGCAAATTTCAACTTGGAATCCTAGCTCTCTTTGTTGTCCTCTAACAGCTTTTTTATTACCCTTACCAGACTTTTGTTAGATGATTCTGCTAGGCCATTGCCTTGAGGATAATATGAGGTAGAATGCACCACTTGAATGCCCATGGATTCAGTCACATCCTTCAATTCTTTTGCCTTGAAAGCTGCTGCATTATCAGTGACTAGTATGGTTGGGCAACCAAATCTAGTGAGAATATTCTCATTCAAGAATTTTATGACAACCTGATGATTGGTATTCTTAGTGGGTATAACCTCAATCCACTTGGTGAAATAATCGGTGGCAACTAAAATCCATTTGTGTTGGCCACTGGAATGTGGGTTGATATCACCTATAAAGTCTAAGCTCCACTGCTGGAAGGGACCATTAACATGTACTGGCTTCAGGGGCAGATATTTTAGCTGTTGTCTTCCCGCAAACCTCTGACACTTGTCACAAGTTTTTACAAAAGAAAACACATCAGAAAACAGAGTAGGCCAATAATATCCAACCCTCAAGATTTTGTGAGCTGTGGTTTTCCAATAATGATGCCCTCCACAGATGCTGGAATGGAACTGATGTATGACCTCTACAGATTGTTCTTTATCTAGACATCTCAAGAGGATTCCTGATGGGTCTTTCCAATAGAGAAGATTTTTACTAATGTAGAATTTGGTTGACCTGAGTTTAATGGCACGAACTTGACTTGAGCTAAGCCCAGGAGGGACTTCTAGCTTTTGAAAAAAATAAACTATGCTGTAATACCATTCACATGTGGCTAGATTTTAAGCCAAAGACGATTATGCTTTTGCTCTTCTGTTGTTTCCTCTGTTTGTTCATTATCTAAATTTATACCTATGCTATTTATATCTAACAAGCTGCAATTTTCTTCAGCCATAAGCTTCGCCAAGCCCTGGCCTTTGACAAGCTTAGTGGGCTTCACTTCTATGTCAAATTCTATGAATTTTGCAATCCATTTTGCCCTCTTTCCATCAATATCTGGCTAAGTTAAGATATCTTTTACTGAGGCTGAAGGTACATATGCAATTACTTTGGAATGCAGAATATAAATTCTGAATGCTTTCAAAGATTTAATGAGAGAATACGCTTGTTTTTCAATAAGGTCATACCTTAATTCAGCATCCCATAGAGTTTCGCTGAAAAAGGCCATGGGGTGCTCTATGCCTTCATCATTTTTTTGCAACAGAACTGCTGCAAGTGTATCATAAGAGACAAAAGAGAAGATGCAAAACCCCTTTGTAATCTGGGCTGATTAGAGTGGGAGCTTCCATGATAGCTTGCTTGATGGCTTCAAAAGAGCTTCTTGAAGTAGCTGTCCATTTTATTTCTGATCCTTTCTTCAGCATGGAAGTGATATTCTTTACTAGCTTTGCAAAGTTTGGAATGAACCTCCTTACAAAGTTAATCTTACCCAGGAAGGATTGGATGTCATTTTTCGACCTTGGGATGGACAACGTCTGAATGGATTGAACCCTTGTTGGATCAATCTTCACACCTTCAGTTAGAAACAATATGTCCCAGAAGTTTGCCTTCTTCTAGAGCAAATTGTGACTTCTTTGGGTTCATTGAGATTCCAAACTGCATACACTTTAGGAAGACCTTCTTTAAATGTTTTAAATGGTCTTTGTGGCTGTTGGAGAAGACTGTTATGTCATCTAGATAAATAAGGACAAACTTGTCCTTCTCTCCCACAAAATCTATGTCCATGGCCCTCTTAAAAGTAGCCCTAGCATTCATCAATCCGAAAGGCATCTTTGAATACATGAAAGTGCTCTAAGGAGTAGTGAAGGCGGTCTTTTCCTGATCTTCAGGGTGTACAACTATCTGATTGTAACCTGAAAATCCATCTAGGAAAGACATGACTCTAGCCCCTGAGACTCTTTGCAGCAAGTGTTCCATCTTGGGCAAGGGATAGTTATCTTTTTTAGAGCACTTGTTCAGATTTCTGAAGTCGACACAAAGCCTTATTTCTCCATTTTTCTTTCTTACCACCACAAGGTTGGCTATCCACTTTGAATACCTTAGGGGGACTATGATTTTGGCATCCAACAACTTCTTGATTTCTTTCTCAATCAAAGGCAATAAGGGAGGGCTGATAGGTCTTATTTTTTGCTTAAAAGGTATGGTGTTCTTTTCCAGTGGGATCTTATGCTGAATGATGTCTGCATCATAGGTTTTAAGATCGTTGTACTCCTAGGCAAAAATGTCAGTGAATTGCTTCGTGAGGATGCAATACTCAGAATTCTGGGTAAAGGACAAATATGTGGACAGATTTATGTTTTTTGGATGGGTTGGACTGCCTATATTATGTTACAGACATCAGACTCATTCTCTATTTTGGCCGCATTATAGGGCATGTCATTATGATCGAAAAGCCTCTCTAGAGGCACTAATCCTTTTGGTATGTGATCGCTGGGCAACTGGACGATGCTTCTTTGGCCGATTTCGCTTTTCATCTTGGACTGGCCGCATTCTTCCATGGTTTCGTTTTCTTGATCGATGCGCGTTTCGGAAAATTCCCCAATGACTTGCAAAAACCTGTTAATTTCCTCATCGTCTTCAAAAACCCTCCAATATTTGACATTGTCAGGCATAGACGGTCTGTATTTTACCTAAGCTTCATATGTCAATTTAGGAGACAAAGGAGGAATAAACATGCTAGCAGAGACAGCAAGGGAGTCGACAAGCTGGTTCTTCATTCTTGGAATATAAGAAATGTTGAAATTATTGAAAGAGTCATTGAGCCTCCATACCTCATCTCTGTATGCCTTCAACCTTGGATGCTTATCTTGGAAAGTTTTATTTACCTGCTAAATAATGAGGTCTGCGTCCCCAAACACTTTCAAGTCTTTGACACCCATTTCTTTAGCAGCGCTCAAGCACAAAATCAAAGCTTCGTACTCTGCGATGTTGTTTGTGATCTGAAAGGTCAATTTGAAATATAAATTAATATATTCTTGTGTTGGGGACACAAGGACTACACCTGCCCCTACAACTTCTTTAGAGCAAGCCCCATCAAAAAACATATCCCAAATATGTGTATTTTCTTCCTCTGCGATCTGGAAAACTTGTTTCTTGAGCTTTGTGGAGGCTAACTGAGATTCTTCAATACGAAGAATACTTGTTCCAAAATCAGTGTCAACAACATATATGGGATGATTGGTGGATTTCTTTTTATCGCTGATTATATAAGCCAACTGCGCCTCTCTGTATATCTCTTGCTCTCACCTCTGAGAACTGGGATAGTAGCATATGATAGATCATTTTGTAATGATCCACCTAATCTCTTGATCCAACCTCTGGAAAGTAACATGCCAAACTTGGGATGCACATCAGCTACCACAATATCCATGATCGTGCTTTTCATAGGTAGTTGAGACAAAGTGATGGCTAGGTCCTTGATTAATCCTAGACATTTCACCTTCCTAGAGTCAAAAGAAAACAGGTCATGATAAGGCTTAGTGATGTCAAGACCCAAATCATCCATGATAGCCTTGGGCATTAGATTATGGCTGGCTCCAATGTTCAAGAGGCAGTTGTGAAGGATTTTTTCATGAATAGTCAAAGAGACATAGAATGATGGGGATTTGTCTTCACAATTTTCAATCATTGGGCTGAGAATAAAAGCTGGCTTGTCATCTTGCAGATTTACATAGTCAGTGGAGGCTTGGATGGATTTAGGCTCAAGGGCCTCAAGGATGGATCTTTTGAAGGACTCATTCTTCACTAGTTCAATCAAAGGCATAGGTATTCTTAGCTTCTGAATTTCTGATTGAAAACTGAAAGGAGAAGGAGACTTTTCAAGTCCTCTTACCTCATGAGCTGGAGCTTTGGGGATGATGGGATCAACTGCCAGTTGTTTTTTCTTATTAGCTTGCTATACTACAGGGACAACAACTTTTTGAACAGGAGTTTCCTTCGCATTATTTATATTTGACCTCAAATTATATCTTTACTGATCTACAATTTGTAGAATAGCTTCACCATCCCATTCTTGGTTGATCTGGTCATTACATAATGACTTTTCATAGGCAGCTGAGGTCAGAAAGGAAGCATTGCCTTTGTCTTCCAGACAATGGATCTCATCATCTTCTTCAAACTGCTCTTCTTCCGTGACTGCATTATGAAAAGGAGCCTTCACCCTTTGGTCTTCATTTGCATCTTTGTTTCTTTGCAACATCTGCAACTGCTCATTTGTTCTTCTATATGGGTTTGGATTTGGATTTCTTGGGGCAAAAGTATTAGGCATTATTCCTTTTCCCGGGTGCTGCTCAACCTTCAATTTAGAGATTTCAGAGGCTAATGACTCGATAATTTTGGACATTTTGTCTCTCTTAGGGTCAGAAGATGATGAAGACTCACCCCTTTATCTTCTTCTATCAACATTTCCCTTGAGCTTCTCTGCAGCCATGATGTTTGATTCTACTTCCAAGTCTGCATCCTGCATGTTAGCCAGAGTAGCACATCGCCTCTCTCTCAACAGTAGGCAAAATCAAAATCAAAAGCACTGACATAGGTGAGTTTAGTAGAGGTAGTAGTAGGTTTTACTTCAGCTGGTATCTTGCTGTACATACGGTTAAACCTCTTATTAAAATCAGAGAGCAACTCACCATTTCCCTCTTTAGGTTCCCAAACTCAGTGGGGTAGTAGAGGAGATCCTTCTTATCCCCCCAATGTTTTAGGAATGCATCATCTAAAGCTTCAATATCTGCTATAGATCTTGGGGTTAGTTCTCTGAACCATTTTCTAGCCTCTCCATCTAGGCTTTGGACAAAGACTCTCATCCACACATCATCTTCACTAATGTCCAGATTATCAGCATAGCTAAAGAATGACTCAAGATGTTCTTCAACAGTAACACCTTCAGTCCCAGTTAACTTAGGCCTATATTTATGATATTCTCCAGTAGGCATGACATTCAAAGGAGTGGGCAGTATTAGAGGTCCATACCTAGCAACAATGATTCTTTCCATTTTGGTAGGTGCTTATGGACCTGGCATAGCTGTGGTGGGTACAATAGTACCGACAGTCTAAATGATAGAGGGTTGAGGAGTGACTGACAGGACTAAAGGAGTATGATGGATAAGAGGTGAGGTTTCCTTTGGGCTTAAAGCAAAAGGAGAACCTAAAGAACAAGGAGCTTTATGAATCTCTGAGAGTTTTTTTCACTGCTAGTATTAGATGCTATACTCTCAACATGTATTTGTTCTATTACAAGCCTCTCTTTAAGAGATATAGAAGATTGTTTAGGTTTACTTGAACCTGATGCTCCTTTCTGCAATACCTTTCTCTCTTTGATGGATTTTTCAGGGTCAGGCATTGGGTCAACTTGTAGCTTCTGAGGATTTCTCTGAGTATGCCTCACAAACTGAGCCAGAACTATGAAGTGGAGTCGCTAAGAGGTTCGGCCTCTAGCAGAGTCGCCAGATAGATGATTACAACAAAAAAAGTGCCCAGACTTTGTCTATCATCAAAGCTGGATCTATGTCGTTTCCCAAGGAAGTTGAGCTTCAGTTTCCTCTCCCTGAAAACGACGCCAATTACGTTATCACTCTAGGAAACTCTCCTAGGTTGTAGCTCGGAGATGCCTGGTAACATATAATCTTCAATATTGTTCTCAGAACTATTGGAATGGATGATGGTTTGGTTCAAGTCAGATGACCATTTCAACTATATTCCCACTCAAGGCATGCATAAACACCCTCAACAACACAAGGCTTTAAACCATTAATGCTCAATAATTTGTATATTTAATGGATAGATGGAGAATACTGACTGTATCAGCAGATTACATACATAGACATAAATGAATGACTAGCTACAAGAAGTAAAAGAGAATACTGATTGTACTGGCAGATGCATATATGACCACATATGAAAGGTTAGCTACAGGCAGCAACAAAAAGCTTTGCAAATCTAAGTTATTAAAGCATAGATAAGATAACAGTTATCTGGCCTTAGACACAAAGGAAACATGAACAAATTATTCAAGTGCAAGCATAGAATGGTAAAGAGCATGGATGTTGAACATATGTTGGCAAAAGAAGTTTGTATTGCTAGAATAAAGATGAAGAGCTTGAAGGAACAAGGTAGCAACAATCTCCAGAAGTTGAACCCTTATTACATCTTACTTTCAGTTATTTATAGCTTTTACAATGATACTCAGCCTTCTAAGGCTTGAGAGGTCTTAATCGATCACTCTGTCTTGTTTAACTATTTGATTCCCTGAATAGGCAACATGGTTCAGAGGCTTCTTCTTTTGACAGAAGACTAGCCATATTCAGATATTTTGGGCAGCTTGTTGTGATGCCTGGGAGCTCTCTCGTGCCAGAGATGCCCCATAATGTTTGTTAGGATGGCAGTTGCACTGTCTGTGCTATTGGTGTCCCCTGATCTTGTTTGATTTGGCTGTGTGATGCGTTGTGGCTCCATGACCGCTTTGTCATGGATTCAGCCCCTGCTCTATGGTGAAATGGCTCTTCAGGCCTAAGAAATCTCTTTAAAATGCGGATAGTGACTACTTTCTGTTATGAACAGAAAGCACAACAAATTTTGAGAATTCCCGCCCCTTACTGTTCATTCTGGACTTCAAAAGTCCTAAAATATGATTTAATTATCCATTGGATCCGGCCTCTTCGCCATCGCAAGTCGCATTCGGCCTAGTCTGTGTATTTTCCTTCATATTAGAAATATGTCAAAACATTGAAAATTCATAAAAGACGGCCCTGGCGGATTTTAAATACCATATATTCCACTTCCCAAACCCTTTCAGGTTCGGGCTTCATCGCAATCGGCCCTGGCCAAAAGGTTCCTTTGCATTTCGTTTAGACAACGAAAACACGCAAAAATACATTGAAAACAGGCCTCACACGGACTTCAAAGAATATATATTTCACTTCCGGAAACGCATCGGGTCCAGGCTCCATCACTATCGCAATGCCCCAAGGTTTTCTTTGTATTTTGTTTAAACAACAAAAATACACAAAATGCATTGAAAATGGGTTTAGTGCAGACCTCAAATATTATGCAATTTTATCTATATAACCGTCGGGTCCGGTTATTGGGTCGCACTCGTGTATGTGTAAAGGCCCACCCCTTGGTATTATGTCGATGCGATACAGCGATGCGATGCAATCGCAATCGCTAATCGCTCAATGCCTGAGCCCCTCTCTCTCTCTCTCTCTCTCTCTCTCTCTCTCTCTCTCTCTCTCTCTCTCTCTCTCTCTCTTATATATATATATATATATATATTATATATATATATATATATATATATATATAATATATATATAACCAATGCCACTTGCCGATCCGATCATTGGCGATCGTTGATCAACGATGTCATGTGCCCGCCTTTAGAATGTCTCCTCTGCCTGGCCGATATGTGATTTGCTACTTAGATTTGGGCTATTGATCGACTAGATCTAACGGCTACTATGCAATGCCCAGTTTAAGCCTGAAATAATGATTTTTCATGTTTTTAAAGTGATTTGAGCCTCCCGATAGTGTATTCCTGCCCTTACAAGGGCTTTCCGCCTGCGACCATTTTGACTTTGAATGGTCTTTAAGAGAATTTTGAAGACTTTTGGGGTATGTTTGGATCCTTTGGCGTGATTTTTAAGCAAATTTGGAGACTTCAAGAGCATTAATGGATCCATTTGTGGGCCTTTTTCCAGCAAGGCTAACATATACCAATTTCCTCGTTAGTCTGGGTACATGCATAACATTTTTCAAGGTGAGTGGAGCCGCATGATCCCTCTAAAAAGTAATAGTGCCCACACCAGTAACACTATACTTACCGTCATCACCCATCTCGATATGCATATTGAGATCTTTCTCCTCCAGTTCACTGAATAACTCTTTGCCATCAGTCACGTGGAAAGAAGCTCCACTGTCTAAGTACTAGTCACTTCCCATCTTTGAAGACACCATGCATGCAATGAGGGAAAAGTTCAATTCGAATTGTGAGGTCAAGGTCTCACCTACCACTCCTCCTGATGACTTATCCTTGGACTTCTTCAATGGACAATTTGTAGCTAAGTGACCCATCTTGTGACAATGAAAGCATTTAACTTTCTTCATGTCCTTCTTCTCATCTCCGTGAAAAGAATCTGATTTGGAATGGTAAATTTTACCTTTCCCCTTCCTTGCCTTAATCGCTAAGGCACAGTTCTCTTCATCATTAGTATTTGATGAAGAGCCATCTCTTGTGTTCCTCTTGATCTCATCCTACATCAAATTTGACCATACTCGTTCTCAATATGGCAGCTTCTCTCAACCATTGACAGAGTCCTGATAACTATGCCAACTCTTTGGGAGTCCAAGAAGAGCAAGGCTCACCATATCCTCCTCTGAAATCGTGATTCCAACACTTCCAAGTTCATCCCAACATTGAGTGAACTTAGTCAAGTACTTTGGAATCGTCTCACCTTTCTCCATATTGATTTTACGGAGTTTATCCTTTAGTGCCAACTTATTTTGATCACTGCTATTCTGATACAAGTCCGTCAATGTTTTCCACATAGAATGCGGGGTTTCCTTTCCATAGAGACTGAAGACAATATGATCTCGAACTCCCTCAAGGATTATCCATATTGCGTTCGTCACACACTTCTTCCACTTAGCCAAGTTCTATGCATCAGTAGCTGTTGGCTTAGGAATTGCTTGTTCAACAAATTCCTTCAAGCCATTGTCCTCTAGAACAACCTCCATCCTGTCACTCTTGGCTATGAAATTCGAGCTGACTTCGAAGGCATACTCAAGCCTCAACCCATGGAATGTCATCTTCCGATCCTGAAGTATGTATGCAAATTTGATTTTCACCTGTAACTTAGAAACTCAAGACTTCAAAATCTCCTCTAGAGATCTGATTTTAAATCAGTGACATCTCTCTCATCCGAACTATGAGTCGGCCGATTTTTTTCTTTTGAATTTGGGTATCTTTTCCCAAGGAATCTAGATCTGCTATTTGTTTCTGAATTTTTTTCACAGAAATGTTCATATTTGCTTTGCAAACTCTCAACCCAAAAAACAATCTTGCTCCGATACCATGTAGAAAATCCTGTAGATTCACAAGCTAATGCAATTTTCTAAAGCAAGAGACAAGAATCTACTTCTACTCTTTACAATGAAAGCCCAAAAACATCGAGAAAACAATAATCAATAGAGGAAGAGAATCAAAGGTACATAACACAATAAATATTCGGGGAAAGCCACAACTCAAAACCCCACTATTTGTTTTGTATTAATCCAAAAAATCAAGATGAAATTACAATGCTTGTTCTCTCTAGAACAATCCCAACACTCATCAAATTCACTCTCCAACTCATAAGTAAGCACAAGGCCAAATCTTAGCCTCTTCACAAGCTCTCCAAGTCTCTATTCGAATGTGTAATTCCTATGGAGAATAGCTTGTATTTAAAAGGAAATAAAGCCTCTAAAAATAGCGCAATCCCTCAAGGATCAGTTCCTAATTGCATGCACTATCAGTGCAACTCATAAAAATCTAAAACAAATAGTACACTGTCCCTGCACTCTAGTCTCAAATTGGTCTTTCTCAGAATCGACATGCATGAGTTTCTGGTGAGTAAATATTCAATTAACTAGAGTAGCACTGGTGGAGTTCATTAGTGTCACCACTGACTGTTAACTCATTATTAGTTCTCTCAATCAGTTTGAGAACTAATTTAACTGAAATCAATCATCAAACTGAGTCTTCTATTTTACAAGTCACAATTAACTCGCACTAGACTCCTATAAAGTAGGGATAACATATACATGACTTCCAAGAGACTTCTAACTCAAATTTCCTAAGTTAAGTAAGTTCAATAAACTTAATCTAACTATTTTAAGTTGCTATGAGAACAAAATTCGAATTTAATTCATAGTTTAATTCAAGGAAAATTAAACTAAAATTTCTTATTGCCATTTCTCAACACCCATCTCGCCAGAACTGAAACATTTCACCTTCGAAATGTCCTTCTTCCGCTTCTACTTCTGTTGTCCCTTCGATGCCAGAGATGCATTTTCCTCCTTTGCCTTCGTCTTTGTGCCACTCCCACTGCTGCCATTGAGGTTGAACTTCACTATGTCCCTCCTTAACTCCTCCTACTGAAGAGCCACCCACATCTCCTCCCATGAAGGTAGTTTTTCCCTACCCAATATGCTTTGGACGAAAACTTGCCATTCATCCGAGACTCCATACAGGCCTATCCTCACCATCGCAATTGGCTGAGGAGTGGACCCCACTATAGCAAGTTGGTCTCTCATGTCCTGAAGACGTTGAAGATAGAGGTTCAACCCTTTTCCTTTCTGCATCAAAGTCCGCTGCAACTTCTGCTCTAAATACATCTTTCGTTGTTCGGAATAGCCTTCATACAAAGAAGACAAGGCTTCCCACATCTCCTGGGTTGTATAATTTCCTTGCAAGTGTGAGACCACATGATCTCGAAATCCATCGAGAATGGGCCTCTTTTCCTTCCCCTCCTTGACCTTGTGCTTCTTCTTTTAATCATTGTCAGCAAGAATAGCTACAACACTATTGATGTAGGCCTCGAGATCATATTCCTCCAAAACAACTAAGATTCTTGTCTTCCATGTGACTTAGTTGGAAGCTCCTTCCGACCTATCTTGATCTTTGAGCCCATGCGATGCCATCTTACCCAACTGTCGAATTGACTCCTCTAGTCTCTGCTTAGCACTACTCGACTGCTCAGAAAGTGAGAAATTCAAACTTTTTGGCGAAAAGTTCTCTGAGGAGAAAATTCCCCTTCTATGTTTCTTCGTTCTTTTCTAGTGTATTTCTGCCCTTGCAAAAAACTTTGCCCTTCAAGCACTGCTCTGAGACTCTGTGCCACTCCCTCTGCAAGCTCTTGAACTAGAAACCATATCTCTCTGTCGTCTCACTCATAGAGAGATTTCCTCAGATTTTCTTCCTGGCAAGGATTGCACAATCCTTTCAAGGGGATTCGAATTGCTGCCAAGTGCATCTTTTTCCCTCATTGCTCAGCATTGGGTCTCCTCTTCCCGTTTCAAAATCAATGTTCTGATACCATGTGAAAATTCCTAGAATTTAAGGAACCCCTACTGCAGCAAATCTAAATCTACTTCACCTACTTGATTTTTAAATTACATTCATCAATTTATTCTTCCGAATACTGAAGAAAATTACTTATATAGCCTACACTAATTAAATATTTGATCTCATGAAACAAAAAACAGAGCAAAGAACAAGATACATAGGACACACTTATTTTTGGACACAATAGTCCCCAGAAAAACCCAATGCGGGAAAACTGGGCAACAATTCTAAGAGTTATTATTATTCAAGAGAAATATTTGAATATAACTCTAGGATGCTCATATAGTAATCATTTACAAAGAAAATACTAGTGGAAAATATAAGTGAGTTTTACCTCACTTCACTCAGCAGAATTCCGACTAATCCAGCACAAGAATAGCTAACCCCGACTATTTTTGCTCTGGCCTCAACCTTTCAAGCTCTGTGTCAGCCCTGCGTCACCTTCTTTGTCCTCTACATCATCTCTCTTGTCTGTTCCGACAATTTTGGCTGTTCTGACCGTTCTGGATTCTGTGTGACAGGCGGCGTATCTGCGTCAGCTCCCCTGACTGTTCCAGCAGTTGCCAATAGTTTTGGTTGTTTTGACAGTTTTGGATTCTGCATGATAGACAACTTTTCTACGTCAGCTCTCCCGACTTCTATGTTACTTCTCTGCAAGCTCTCTCTGTCAGTATTCTCGGGAAAGTCCTTCTTTAAGATTCTCTTTGCCCCTCAGCGGCAAGATCTCCCCAATCGATTTTCCTCTTGAGAACTTCTCACCTCAGAAAATCGATTTCCTCAATCTCTCTGTGCGTGTTTCCAAATGAACCCCAAGCCTCCATTTTATACTTTTCCTGTTGAGTCTTCAATGGCCGAGAATAAGTCTCTAATCAATGGATAAGATTAAAACATGACTTGATATGCCTTCTAGATCATTCTCACCCATATTTTTATTAATACCCATTAATATTTTAATTTCCCTAAGTTTAGACTTAGGAACCCCATTAAAAATATCAATTATCTTATTAAAATACAATCCCGATGGAATTTCACCAAATGGTTTTTGGGTTTTTTAGAACTCACATGCCTTAGCCTCTCCACCAATTTTCAAGGCTAGAGCACTTTCGATGCTACCAAAAACTAACACTATCGACTTGCACTACCTCCAATCGAGAAAGTTCATGATGTTTTCCATGCGTTATTGCATAAGAAGTATGTTAAACATGTTGATCATGTGATGGACTGGTCTGTATTGTAGGAGGAACCAGATGGAGAATTCCAGTCGGAGCCTCAATGTATATTGCATAAAAAGGTGTTCATGGTTCATAACCGAGCAATTGAGCAAGTTAAGGTGTAGTTGAAGCACTTTGGGCCCGATGAAGCTACATGGGAGACAATGGATCAGATGCAAGTTATGTATCCTTCCTTGTTTGTCGGTTGAGGCAAAGTAGTTTTGGCTTGGTGTTTTGGTTTTATTTTGGTATATGATTTGGTCTATGTTTTGGATACATGTTTGGTGATGTTGGTTTATGTACATATGTATATGGATGTAAATACCGCCATGAGCTATGTTATAAAGCTCCAATTAGCGATATGGGTTTCATGTCAATATGATGTTATGTTGTTATGTTTTCATGTTGGATTGGTTCTCAGTGGGTTGATCATTGTATACTGCATTGAGCTAAGTTAGAAAGCTCCATTGGTAGTATATTTTGCTTACAACAATTTTATGGTTATAGGTGTTGTTCAACACCGAGGACGGTGTTCCACTAAGGCGGAGGGTTTTGTAACAGCCGTGGAGAAAATTTAATGTAATAAAAGTAAATAAACGCAAAATAATAATCACGACTGATGGGACACTTATTCCAAGCTGAATGTTGGGGAAAATCCTAGTGATGGGGATCACTTATGATTGTTTATGGCTAAGGAAATTGGTAAAGGCAATGGCTAAGGCTTTATACAGGCAAAATGACAATTTTGGCACATTTATTTATGAGACTAATGGAAATTAGGAGAAAAGGGAGGTGAGAGGTCATAGGTTGCATGTGAGGAGGAAATTGAAGGAAAATAATGGAAAATGAAGAAAATAGAGGTGTAACAGTAAAAAATAAATTAATTAATTTCTTAATTAAAAAACATATGTAGACAAATAATTTTATACCTATATTATCTGTGATCAAGGTCTGCCAGATGACAACAAGGTTTTGGGGACGACTCTCCACCCAACCGTAGGCTCAATTGTGCAAGGATTCTGCTACAACTGGCCACCCCCGAGCCCTCAATCAACGTACTAATGCCAATGACTCCTAAGTCTTAGTATACCATTCTCCCAAGAGAATGAAAGATAGAATCTCGGAATGATGGAATGCCTCCCATCCTCCTCACCATCTATTAAATAGAACAAACATTGGAAGGGGAACCACATGCACACACTGCATGTGTCTACATGCAACTTTTTTTTTTTTTTTT
>APFE031272924.1:0-18198 GCA_000404065.3 Pinus taeda | reverse complement strand
TCTTATGAAAGGATGACTTTAAAGCTACTTTTTAGACAACATAATTGTTTAGTGTAGCCCAATTACAGATATTTGGGAGACTCAATGCTAGTTATCAAATAGATTTATGAAAAGATTATGGGACAATAGCATGTTGGGACTTCAGCATGTTAGGACAAAATCATGTTGGGGCAACACTGGGATAACACAATGATTAGGACAACTATGACATGGTGCTGCAAACTCATTGGATAACACAATGATGGGACAACGAGATGTTGGGACAACAACATGCTGGGACAGCAGGGACAACACAATGATTAGGACAGCTATGGCATTATGAAGTAGTGGCACAATAGGACAACAACAACATCAAGTACATGGTGGTTGTACATAGCAGCATGTTAGGACAGCAGTGACAACACAATGATTAGGATAGCTATGCAGCAGTGGCACAATAGGATAGCAACAACATCAAGTACATGGTGGCTGTACATAGTGGTATGGTACATGGGACAACAGTATTTAGTGCAGCAAGTTCATGGTGCTATAGGACAATAGCAACAACAAGTAGATGGTGGTTGTAGATAATGGTATGGTACATGCCACAACTGTATATTTAGTACATCAATTTCATGGTGCTGTAATAGTATGGTACATGGGACAGCAACAACAAGGTGAAACAAGCATAGTGCCCTTATTTATATAAGTCAAAGTGTTGACTTCTATTGTAAATGTACTATCTCTCTATTGAAGAACATATAAGAAGAATTAACCAAGGGTTTCCCCACATTGGGGTTTCTCACTGGCCACATCTTCTGTTTATGTTTATGTTCTATCTACAATTTACTTTAATGTGATGTGTCTGGAAAATAGTATTGAGGTAACTGTTAAAATTGAAATAAATTGCTAACATAACTAAAATAGATCTTTGATGATAGAATGGCTTTAAAGCTACTTTCGACACATTTTTGAATCTACATACATCTTTCACATATACATATATAACTCTCATTTATAAATATACACATACTGTTTTAAATAAACTTGAAATTGAATTGAAACTGGATATCTACCTTATCTCGATAGTCTAGAATCAACGAATTAAAAAAAAATAAAAAAAATCATAAATCATGAATCTAAACTTCAGCATATTCATTGCTATAACTCAGATCGTGTATAATAATCAACGTAACACACTTAAAAAAACATAACCATAAACCGTGGACCCCAACTTCAGCATTTTCACTGTTATATAAGTAAAACCAGTAAATCCATAAGGTCATAAAATGTCATGAAACAATGAGGCCTGGTTACCACTGGGTGTAGCTATGGCGGCGGAAGTTCTCTTCGGCAAAGGGGGCATGAGAAAGATGTGCGAAACCATTTTGAAATGCAGTCAGAGTGGAACACGATGGGAACATGGTAAACGATGTTTTCGGTGGTGATAATAGCGATCGTGATGGAGAAGAAGGAATTAGGTGTTTGAAATGGGCAAAACCCTACATTGCCGAGTGCTAATAGCGACAGCGATGGAGAACAAAAATATGTTTGCCGAGTGATAATAGCAGGTGATAATATCGACAGCGATGGAGAACAAGGAATTTCGAAAATGTTTGATAAATTTTTTTTAATAGTGATAAAATAAAGAAAATTAAATTTTTTTAACCTAATAATTTAAAAATAACCTTTTTTCTTTTTATTTTCATTTTCAAAAGTGTATTATTTTAAATTATTTTTATTATTTTAAAATATTGTTTAAATAATGAATCACACTCGTTGAAGTTTTAGTCAAAAAAAAATTTCTTATATGATTTTAGGTAAAGACTTTTCTTAAAATTATTAAATTGATAATACTTTAAATGTAAGTTTTGATTATGAGTTTAATTGCTTGGATTTATTACTTTCTTTTTTTAGAGACTATAGCAATCACCTTGCATTTAAAGTACTTTGGTTGTGGATTAGTTGAAGGAGTTGGATTAGTTGACGGAGTTTTTGTAAGTTGTTGTTATTTTAATCAAAGTTTAAAAAAGTTCTAGTAAAGTAACTCTAATTCCCTAACCTCTAGGTTTCTTTTGTCCATGGGTTTATAATATGTTTGGAAAATTATGGTACCATAAATGCAACCATAATATTGTCACTTAAAATTCCATGGTGGAAACACTCTAAGAGCTTTCTTAATCATTGTACTATTAGAAAAATATATGTTTTTAACTTGGGGAAATTCAATGTCAAAATGTAAAAAAATTATTAACCTTGTGTCACTTTTTCATAGGGGACCTCGAGTTGTGTAATGACCTTAACTATAGAATTCACAATATCCACCAAAGATTTGGAAATTCATGGTTTGGAAATGAAATGGAATTTTGTTTTAACACAAAAACATTTAGGTTAATCATCATTCATGTTTCCAAGATATTTGTCATTTCTTTTTCATACCCACAAGCAGGGCATCATACCCACAATGAGGGCTGGTTAGGAATACCACTCCTCATTTGGCAAATGAGTTGAGAGCGTACTTGGGGGTGTACAACCCAAGGCTATTATGATGTAGGTGTTCTACCACATGATTATTCACGGTCATCGATGGGAAGACCAATGGGCAATAGGAGGGTTTGATATAACCCTATATGATTGCAGGTTGAGGTTGAGCTCCCTAATGAGATCCTAGGGTCGTGATATGCTCTCCTGTGTGTTTGGGTATCCTATTTCTAGATATGGGGTTGTATATGTATAGCTCCCCTATGAGATTTTGGGTCGAGATGTGCTCCTCGATGTGGTTGCAGATTGAGACATGTTCCCTAATGATATTCTCTCTAATGACGATCAATGATAATATTTCGGGTAACATCTCAATGGAAAATATTATAGGTAGTAGGCTAATGGATAGAGGGAGGTAACTTGATCTCTCCTTTGGTAACAAATTCTTCTTCTTCTAGATTCAAATATGTTCAACATATGAGAAGGAAAAATCAAGAGATAAGCATGAATAAGAAAAGGATAGATTGAGATGTACAATAATGATTTGTGATGTTGACACACTTTAGATGGACATGGCACAATGACTACATGACAAAAATGATCAGTGATAATACGTAATGACACTTGAAGATTTTAGAATGGCATATTGATTGATGGACAAATATTAGCAGGTGGAATTCTCCCTAGTTAATAGGGAGAGTTAAGTTTTCCAACTGTGGTCAAATTCCACCTTGGAAAACTCAAATGATTGATATTATTATTTGATTAGATTATTTTTTTAGAGGACCAAAATTGACCTAAAGATCACCCAATTTAGTCAAGTGGAATTTGAGTTATGAAATATTTTATTCATACATGAATTTTGGAATCGGTCGGCCCTAATCACATGGGTAACTACTTAGATTGGCCTTAACTGTAAACGGATCCTCATGAAATCCTATAAATAGAAGAGACCTCAAGCTAATTTGGACACATTCTATCAAACTATCATCTCTCCTCTTATTGTCATGGCTCACATAGGTTCAAGAAAAGGAGTTCACTCAAGCGTCCGAAATCACAAGTGTAAGGTTCGCTCTGACTTATGTTTTTTGCATCCTCGGACGCTCGCAAAAAAACTAGAAAATTTAATACTTGAACATTGGCACAGAGGCATATGTGTGCATCTAGGGAGCTTTGGGCATTGTCACAATGAGTTATGAGAGCATCCACGGCGTGAGTGTATGATCGGGTTATATTAGTCCCTGAACGCTCACACAAAGTAGTCCTGAGAGCATCAATGATGCCATAGATCCTCGCACAAGAGTCTTATGAGATAGTGTAGGGCTTGAAGTAAGTTTGGGAATGTTTGACCCCACACATTGTCATCGAGTTCATCTAGGAGTTTCCAGATCTGTTTTGGACATTGTCATCTAATTAAGCAGAAAGCATCAAGATCTGCTATAGATGCTCACACAACTCCTCCTCCTTGCATTTACGACTCATGGATGGGAATTTTTTATTTGAAAGATTCTACTTAGTTATAGTGGTGTTCAGTAGTATTCAAAAGTTGATTATAGTTAGTGACAACATGGTTCAACCATCAAAATCAGGGTTTTGTTTCCAAGCATGATTAGGGTTGTTTCATGGATATCATAATTATTTTGTTGCATAAATGAAGTTATGGATCATTGTATTCTCTTTTGTTGAATTATTTGAAGTTGATCTTAGAAGAAGAATATTTGCAAGGGTTTCCCCATAGTGGGTTTTTCCTTAGTCTCAGACAAATCTTGGTGTCTTTATGTGTATGCATTCTTTTCTTCTATTGTTCCTTTATGTTCTGATGCATTAATGATGAGGGTGTTGTTGTTCTTTCTATATAATTGCATATGCTGATGAATAATGGTGTATATCTAAATAATGTTATGATGATATATGGTGAAGTTAATATAGTAATGAAGAAATGTAATTATCAAAGAAAAGAACAATGTACCCCTATTAAAAAATTAACATAATACACATTTCTTGCTTGACCCTCAGTAATTATAAGAAGGAAAAGGAGAAGTTTGTAGCCCTTTTCCATTGATGTCAAAGGGGGAGAGTAATGTGCGATGGCCCATGCAAAGGAGAGAAATCCATTTGTGGTTCATGATAGGAGAAGTGTGGAAGTAGAATGAGGATTGGCCATTAATGTGGAGAAATAATGAGGTGTTTCCATCAATGCCAAAGGGGGAGATTATTGGACAGTTGACATTGCCTGGATAGCTATTTGAAATGAGTGTGTTGGAATTGATGTGAACAACTATGGGAGAGGTGTGTTGGACAATTTCCGTTGGATAACAGTTGGAAAGTCTGTTGGCATTGATGTTTCAAGCTCTAGGGGAGCTTGTAATACCCTCCTCCCACATTTAACCATGTTAACTAGTCTACTCTACTAAACATGTGATGAGGGGCTACTAAAATCTTATTCAAATCCCCATGTACAGTTAAGGAAGTGGAACCAAAACAAAACAACCAACCTGACCTTTTGCACATGTCATAGAACCTACTTGAGCCAACCAACCCTTTTAGGTGATAAACCCCTCAGACAACTTGACACTTAACCTCCCTAGAGACATACTCACTCCCATTCCATGGGCATGCATGCAACTAGGGCCCTCCATTTGCTCTCATAGCATGGGCATGCAATAAATTGGGGTAATTTTCAACTAGTTTTAATCTTGCAACTCCGGATTATGTGCGACATTTTCAGGGCCACGACTTATGCCACTATCTAGAACTCCATGAAATGTTCAAGAATCAAAATTAATATCAAAGCAATAATAAAAATTTAAATATTTTAAAAAAGACTTGATTGGAATGCTACTAGTGATGACAGGAATTTCCTCAAACATGTTACAAATATGCAATCTACGGGTCATAAGAATATATATGAGCATAGGGGTCTCATAATTATTTGAGAATCACTAAGAAGCATTCATGCCTTATCACATTAGTTGCATTATCATCTATTAGTTCATATATTCATTTTTTATTCATTTACAAATCAAAACATGATGAAACCCATACATCATCATTGTCATAAAGCATACTCATAACCAACATATACACAACAAAAATAATAAGGATACATCAACCATAAATGCCACATATGAACTAGTACATTTAATCATAAAATACCCAGTAAAGGAACTCTTATAAATGAATGCAAAAATAAACCAAATTTGGGACTTCCATGAACCACCTAACCATAGATTGTCTGAAGAAAATATTTCTTTGAACCAATCACCCCCGTGCCATATTCCAAGAATGAATGGGGGACTCATAACCAAAACTCAACGAGGGCTTCCCAAGGCTACACAAACTCATCCTCATCAATAGAGGTAGGCTTTAGCACAATCCTCACTAGATCACTATGCCAAAACAAACATGGATGCAACCAAATTTCTCCACCTACACCATAAGGAATTTTCCTATCTCCTAATCTCTAGGCTTTACCACAAACCACACTAGATCACTAGGCCTTAACTGAGACTATAGTATTTTCACTTTACTATATATCCCATCTAGGGATTCCTAGGCCTAATCAAGACTCTGCCCTCCAGGCTTTACCGTATATCCCATCCTGGGATTCTTAAGACTGATGGAGAGCCCCCACTTCTAGGATTTATCATATATCCCATCAAATGTAGGTGGCTTGGATTTCTTAAGATCATCTAGAAAATATCCCTTGTCACTCCTCTTGTAAGGATGATAGCGATGATGATTATGGTGCTTGTCAAAACCAAAATTATAAGAGTACATGTGTCCATAACCTTTCCTATCGAGAGTGTCCAAGATCTTGTCATCTCTAACCATCTCATCCCCATCTGACCCATGCCCACCATGAGATATACTTCCACATGTTCCATTAATTCTTTCCTCTTATCCATGGTTGATCCAAAGTGGTCCCCGTCTCTGCAATTCTAGCAAACCCTAAAGGATTACTTCATTAGCTTCTGTTTGTATCTCCTATGCCTAGATGATTCTATCATTATCTACTTTGCAACTTCTTAACTCTTCCTTCAAGCTTCTTGATGTGTCTGCTAAGTCAGAAGAGTGCTCGACACCACAGTGCTCATCTTATCCATAGGAAGAATCTCTTGATCTCTAGTCTACCATCGTGCTAGTCATCTTTGATCTCTTTCCTGTCACACATACCATGTCATATAAACCAAAATATAAATATAATCAACATACCTTGGTGTAGTTCGTGTAGGATATCTCATCTGCAAGGTAAATATGATTATCACAATACATGTATAACATAATCATAATAGCAATAGGTATCATCCTAACCATAGTCTAGTCATCAATGCATGACCATATCAACCGCAAATCATGATCTCATGCATGAAAACTAGACCCATATCAATGTATGAATTATCAACATATGCACAACGTGCATGCATATGAAATACATACAACACTCACATGCATAACTAGTGCATAACCAAACTATACTCATGATAAGCACATCCAACAACACAACATCAACTTCCACTTGGCGGCACAAATACAACCATGACCAACACCATAGATATGAAACAAGTAAACTGACCACATGTATAAGGAACACATGTGAAAAGTACATAAATGCATGAACAACACACTGGCCATCCTGTGCAAGGGGTGAACCACACTTTGATACCACTCTGTAACACCCTCCTCCAACATTTACCCAAGTTAATTGGCCTATTGCGGTAAACATGTGATGAGAGGCTACTACAATCTAATTCAAATCCCCATGTACAATTAAGGAAGTGGAACTGACACAACACAACCAATCTAACCTTCTACATGTCACAGAAAGTATAGGAGCCAACCAACCCTTCCAGGTGATCAACACCTTAGAAAACTTTACACTTCACTACACTAGAGCCTCAGTCACTCCCATGGCATAGGAATGCATACGAATGGGGAGCTCCAATCGCTTTCATAGTATGGCCATATAATTGATAGGTCTTTTTCAACTAGCTCTCAACTTGCGACCTTGGATTCTGAGCCAATTTTTTAGGGCCGAGACTCACGCCACTTCCCAGATCTCCATGAAACCTTTAGGAATGATGAGTAACATCAAAACAATGATAGAAATGAAAATAGTTGAAAAAAGACTTGACTAGGCCCCTACTAGCAAGACAAGCATTTCGTCAGACATGTCACCAATATGCAATCTATAGGTCATAACAGCATATCTGAGCATAGGGGTCTCATACTTATCTAAGAATCACTAAGAAGCATTGATGCCTTATCACATTAGTTTCATTATCATCTACTAGGCCATATATCCATTGTTCATTCATTTATAAATTAAAACATGATGAGACCTATACATCATCACTGTCATAAAACATAATCATGGCTAGCATCTAAGAAACAAAAATAATAACTATACATTAGCCATAAATTTTGCATATGAACTAGTACATTTACTCATAAAATACCACGAAAGGTAACTCTTATTAATGAGTGCAAAAGCCAACTAGGTTTTGGACTTCCAAGAACCACCGAGCCATAGATTCGCTAAACCAAATATTTCTTTTAGCCAATCACCCTCGTGTCATATTCCAAGAATGAATTTTGGACTCATAATAAAAACTCAATCAGGGCTTGCGGAGGCTACAACATGTCACTCGCATCAATATAACTTGTCTTTACCGTAATCATCACTAGATCACTAGGCCAAAAAATGCATGGATGCCATTAGATTTCTCCACCTACACCGTGAGTAATTTTCTTGTCTCCTAGCCTCTAGGATTTACTACAATCCACACTGGATCACTAGGCCCTAAGCGAGACTCCAGCCTCTAGGCTTTACCATTTTCCCATCATGAGATTCCTAGGCCCAATCGAGAGTCCACCTTCCAACACTTACCGTATATCCCATCCCAGGATTCTTAGGCCTCATGGAGAGAACCCACCTCTAGGATTTACCATATATCCTACCGTTCACTAGTAAAGGATTGCTAGGCCCATCGAGGTAACACAAAATATAGCTTTACCGCAACCCATAATTTATTTAGGGGTCACTAGGCCATGTATTATTTTTTTCAAGGACCACCTCACTTGGCTTCAAATCCATCGGACAATCTAGCTCAACCGAAAACATGAGAACCCATCACACCATGGCTATCCAAAAATGGTAAGGTGATGTTGAAAAGCACTATCACACCTAGAAAAAGCCATTCCGATGACAACAAGAGAACCAAGAACACACATGCATAACCATGCATGCTAAATCTAACAAGGAAATCACACATGAAAATAGATACCTGCAAAATATCGTGTTGTAGTTGCTAGATCCTGCTCTTCCTTTCTCGATCCTTTCTTTCATTTCCCTTCTTTTCTCTTCTTGATCTAATCTTGAAGTGATCTAATAAAACTCTAAGTGTCCAAGAGTGAGAGAGAGAGAGAGCTCCAAAACTGAATTGACGAAAGGTACCAATAGATCTTCAGAAGCCCTTTTATTAATGAGGCCTTTATTTTCTTCAATTGTACATTATTTTCCTTCATTTTCCTCCTCACCTGCAACCTGTGACCTTTCACATTCCTTTTCTCCTAATTTCCATTATTTCCATAAGTAAAATGCCAATTAATGTCATTTTTCCTTTTTAAAGCCTTTGCCATTACCTTTTCCAATTTCCTTAGCCATAATAAATCAAATGAACACCCACACTAGGATGTTTTTCCCAACATTCAACTTGGAATAAGTGTCCCATAACCGTGGTTATTACTTTACCTTTATTAGCTTTATTTACATGGAATTTTCACCAAGGCTGTTACAGAGTCCCCCTAATTGTTGCAGTATTTTGTAGAGAATCATCACAATAGCAGTCTTATTGGAGATGCCATAATATGATGAATAATACGATTACTATGGATGGTTCTCCTAAGACTGGAGGAGATTCTACCTCAATATATCAGCTTAAATACTTTTGTATATGAAACATTTAGATAGTGCTCAGAAAGATCTTTCCAATGATATATTGAAGTCTGCAAATGACCTCCTAGTTTCAGAGATAGAGCCATTTAAAGTTGTTTGACTCAAGTCCAAGCTCAGAAAAGTTAAAGGTGGTTGGAGACCCTTTTTGGTGATTCACTAAAGTTGGCAAAGAAGCCAAACCCAACAATAATGATAAAAGAGAAGCAAACATTGGACTAAGTTGACTTGGTGTGACAATAGATTAGTAGCAAGCATTCCCATTGGCCATAGGTGGATCCCACCCTACAGCTTGGCTCGATAGAAGGTTACTGGTGGTATAGCCCTGAAGGATTTGATATAGTGCTCAAACAAATTGAGCAGGATGATACCAGTAGATGAAGACTTCTTGGTGAAGGCATCTCAACAAATGTACCCTAAATGTTTGCAAAGGGCACTCAATGTTATGTGCCACGAGATAGGTATTGGGACATGGAGGAAAAGCGTGAACCTATTGGAGTTGAGAGGGAGGTCTCTACTCCAAAAACTCGGCCACTGAGGGCTAGTCTAGAAGGATAACAGAGTTTCAATCAAAGAGCTTCATCCTAGAGGATAGTTATGAAATGGCTTGGACCCTTGAAAATATTTAATAAAGTAAATCAGTGCAAAAAAGGCCTCAATATGCTTTCTCTCACCTTTGACATACGACGTGGTAACATATTATTGATAGGTGATGATGTGAGCACCATCCAATGGCAGTGTGACACATGGAAGGAAGTTTTGGAATTTTCTAGTACCCAAAAGGCCCATTTTTGGTGGAAATGTGGACCAACCACATTTTGACATGTGATGTAGGTGACATCAGTGTGATGTCATCCTACTGGTTGTAGCCCGACAATGGTTTTACGTACACAAAGTGAAAGCGTTAGGTAGTGTCGAGACACGTTGGAATTGACAACCACGTAGGCAAAGACCAATGATAAGTGAGGGAGTGGACGCCGCCAGACAACTCGGCCTATAAAGGGAAGCCTGATAGTTTTGTAATGGTGCACAAAGAGGAAGTGTTAGGTGGGATGCATTAGGTTGATGACATTTTTTGATAGAACATAATCCAATTAAAAATGCGTTGAGCTGACCCGATGGGATAGCTATGCCTACCAGGAGAAGTTGAATGATTTTATAGAAAATGCATGTGAAAGTGCGAGGGCTTGGGAGCTTGGGAGCTATGAGATGTGTGTCAGATGAAGGTGTATGCAACAAGTAAATAATAAGGGTATGTGAGTAGTTAATAAAGGGAAATAAGCCCTCAAAAGCCTTAAACAAGTTAAGCACCTCAAGGCTTAAACCAGTGGTAACAACACCTAGTCCCATGGCAAGAAAACAAGTAAAGGTGATAACAAAAGGAGCTAAAGGAAAAAAATTGATGGAATTTCTAACATTTTCAATTAAAATTAAAAGGGGTAAGAAAGTTTATATTTGGTAGCTCTTTTGATATATTTCTTGTGGCCTTTGGTATGAATGAGTCAACAACTAATTTGGAAATGCAGTTTTGGCAAGGCCTCTGGGTCTATAGAAAAGTGGTTAGGGACTAGAATGAATGAGTTGACAACCAAAATTGTTATTTGATTCAATGGTGAATTCCAAGAGCTTTGATTCAAGGCAGTGAAATACCATGATGCATAGGAGAAAATTAATGGATCGTGTCTTGAAACAAAATTATCCACTCTTGATCTTCATTGCACGCTAGGATGAATTAAATGAGAAAAATGGCCCGAGGACAAATGTATATTTTACCAAAGCATATAGATTCCATGTTGAAGTACAATATAAGCTCCATTGGAAATTAAGAAGAATGGAGAGCCTTGTTAGAGAACATAGTTTTTACTGTCAATTAATTCTCAGCATGGATAAATGCTCATGTGCCCATTCTCTGAATTAATGGTGTTACAGTGATCAAGTAACTAGATGTAACAACAGCATGAATATCCCTGCAAAAGTACCCTTTCATGTAGTATGAGATGACATGCATTTGTGTACACTCTTGGGTAGTGTGGATCACATAATGATTGTCGAGACAACATTGTTCCCTTTGCAACATAGGAAAAAAAAAACTAGGATTACAATGGATCAAAGGGGTGGGATGTAACATTGTTGAGACAACTGTGAGGAGGGATATGAGTGTGTGCACTACTAAGAAAAGGCCAAGTGTTCCAGGGCTACAGGGAGAGGCGAAGAGTGTGCTTGTTTTACTAAGAAGAGGCCAAGTGTGTTTGTGCTGCAAGAAGAGGCTTAGAGTACTTGTGCAGAAGAAGAGGGTTGAGAGCAGAGAGTTCTGTGAGAGAATGCATGTTGCTACAAAGTGAAAAAACTATGACAAGGACTGAGTATGAGTGAATGATGCAACACAACATAGAGGCCCAAATGCAAAGGAGAAATAAGGGTCAAGTGGTTGAAGGAAAAGATTAAAACATGGAGAGTAGTTTCCATTTACAATGGACATTAGATTCCTTATTGACTGTGGGTTCGAGAATACATATAGGAAGTTGGTGATTCCACCTTAGTGTGTGTCTGAGTATATATTTGGGGTTGTCTCCTCCTACAAGTTAGTTCTTGTGTAAATCCAAGAAGTTTCAAGTTGGTGCTTGTAATAAATCCATGAGGTTGGTGCTTCTGGTAAGTTGAAAAGGTGTCTACAAAAGAAGGGAGTTGGTGCTATCAAACAATCAAATAAGTTGGTGCTTCTTGTGATTGCTCGCTCACAAACAAATTTTTACAATAAAGTAGGTTATCTTATTTGCATCATAATAAGAAACAAGTGGGATAAGAGCCAAAGGCCTCAAGTTTGAATCACAATTGACTTGCTCTTGGGGGGAGATTGTTGAGTATTGGATAATTTTGTGATATGGCTTAACCACCTCTCATGGATCCGTTAACTCTATTGATGCATCCATTTACTAACACCTACATGTTTTGGTGTAATGGTAATCGTGATTCCAACATGCATTATAAAATGAAATAGTTTAAAAGCATAAAAAACTTTCTTGATTCACAAGAACTAATCAAAATTGCATGACAAGTTGTTATCTATTGATGCCAAATGTGTTGTTGGTAGTCATAGATATGGGATTTGGATAATATATTTCATAAGATGAATTACCATATGTGAATTTGTTTGGAAAGAAGATGTAGAAGTAGAAAGAGGAAGAGAAAAATAATATTAAATTGATTTGAAAGATTGATTTGGATATTATGTGGATATTTTTCATCAAACCACAAAGTTTCTGTCTCGTGGCTAAATTAGTTAGCAATATAATTGTTGAAGGAATTCCAATCATCGAAGTGTGTATATTTGAGTGTTGGGTCAATATGTAACATGAACCTCTTGCACAACTCCTATATACTTACTCATGGGGGAAATTGTCCAATGAAGTTTCTATGGCAATTATGTGAATAGGCTAAGGACTTGTTGTTTTGTCAAAATCAAGACACATTTTTAATTTCGTAATTTTTTATTGTTAGGCTATTAAGTCAAAAAAAAAAAACTTGGAAAGGATATAAACAGTAGCACGATTCTAAGATAGGGGTTCTAATTTTGCTAAGGAAGTATATTGTGTAGTACTTTAAAGTTATATCTTCTTAATATAATTTTGGCTTATCATGATTTACCAAATTTTTGGGTTTTAATGATTATGGCATTGTTACTTTAATTCACTTTCTCATTTTCATGGAAATTAGAATATTTTTCTCTTTATTTCTTTGATAGTGAATTATTAGAATTGGTTACTCTTGACTAATTACTTTTTTCATTATTGAGATATTAATGCAAGGATATGTGTATGAGAAGTATGAATAAATAAAATTTGTTTAAGTATTTAGCTGAAATATTGTCTTTTTTTATAGTTGATGTATTAAAGCTAATAGACATGTACATATGTATATCATATTTATTGTTGTTCACATATAACAAATTCACAACATTGAGTAGGAAACCATGCTAGGGAGTACAAATGCAGAAAAGTGATTCTCCGGAGTGGTGCATGTCTACTATGTCAATGTCTCTTCTGAGGAATAAAACTAAATAATTATGTGAATGTGTTGAACCTCCTCTACAAAGTGGTAGCATTAGGTAGTCTTTGGAAACCAAATAATTTCCTTAATACGTAGTCCTTCAGAAAGTGTTTCAAATTCCATAGTCTAGGGATTATTTCCCATTAACTCAGTCTAGTTACTCGTTGATGCAAGTAGAATAGACATTCAAGAGCATATTTCCTTGATTATGTGCCCACATTCAACTCCTAGGGAAATAGTATTATTAACATTGGTAAGTTTTGTGCGCAAGTTATAGTTATTTTCATGAAGATAGTGCAAAAAAGATGTGCAAGAGTGATAGAAATATTACTTTCTTTCAATTATGTTACTATATGTAGGAGTTACTCAATAAACTCTGAGATATAAATTTCTATAATTTTAGGATACTCATTCAACCAACGACATAATATGTTGCCTTGTCTGGCATCCAGATTTATAATTTCCTTTTGAGTAGATACATGGATGCAATAAAACGCGACAAGAGTTTCAAGCTCCCCATACCATTTTGCAACGTTATGTGTAAATTTGATGAAAGATAAACTATGGTGTGGACCATACCAATGACAAAATTTCCAAATTTGTATTTGTGAAGGAACTTAGATTCTTCAACAAATGTATGCCTTGGGGCTAACTTGAAAGTCCCTACAAATTTTCAGTGATAAAGAAAAGCAGTTGAACATACAAATTTCAAGAAAGTCTTTCAACCAATGAGATGCATGAATATAGGTAGAGTACCAATTATTAGACATGTGAAGTATGACTAAGAAATGTAGGTTTCTATGGAATTCTTGTATATCAAGGAAAAGATGGAAAATGTGTACATTACAATAACGAAAATGGGCTTGTTTGATTCACTGACCATGTTCACTTTCTCTCTGCATTATGATTTAAAAACTAGGGGTGTTGTTCGAGCTTCAATTTCCTTATTAAAAAATTTATCGGCAAATATGACATGACATAACATCACATCCTTAGTTTTCAATTAGGCTTGAATGGAAGCTCTAGATATCACATAAAAGGTACCCAAAAACCTAAAATTTTGAAGATAGAGGTGAATTAACACTTATCAAAGTATGAAATGCTAAACATAAATATATCAAAATACAATATTAATTCACTATTGATGGAAAGTCATTATGCAGGTGCAAGGAGGTAAAGACAAATTAGGGTTCAAGATGTTGTGGGAGGTGGAAAGTGGGTGACTGTATGTCACATAAAAGTAATAACGAGATACCTATCTCACATCAATGTAGTAATAAGAAACGCAATACTATGTATTTATGTGAAGATTTCCAAAAAAAGGATGTTATCAAATTAGTTGTAGAGAAGATTGTGCTATCTCCTATGGTTAGTTGGTATTGAAAATGCATGGATTGTTGTGTTTTCTTCCCATCAAGCAAGGGAATCATTTTCAATAAAAAATGTAATTAGGGAATTACTGAGGGTATCATTTTCAATAAAAAAATGTAATTAGGGAATTATTTAGTGTATCATGGTCACTTTTTCTTCAATATTTTGTATTTTGTTGAGTGCCAATTTACCTCTATTTCAAAACGAAATTGGGTTTTTGGGAACCTTCCATATGATGTTCCTTGTTATCCACAACTAACACATGTTGGAGATTCCATTTAGGTTCAATTGAAAGTTGATGATGTAACTTCAAGAAACATGAATCTGAATGACAGTTGACACTTCAACAGTTGTGGTTCATGCTTTGTTTTGATGTGAGTATTCTTAAATATTGAATCATTTTCTTTCTTCCTTTCCAGTGTGTGATGATTCAGGTTTTCTTATTGCATTATCATGAATTAGACCAATTCCTAGATGTAATTTCTTGTTTTTTCTTGTAGGCATAGTCTTCACATTATGGATCATGAGATCCCAATCCCACTTTCCATTGGGATGAACATATTTACTTTTTCAATTAGTATGATGACTTTGATGAGTGATTTAGGTGGTAAACATTAGTTTCAATATAAAAAAAATTGGACAAAATTTACTATCTAAATATAAGTTTACTTTGATTATGGCTTATGTTTGCATATGTCTTCCCTTTTTGACATGCCTTTTCTATGGAGATAAACAATAATTTACAACCTCCACTTATTTTATTGAATACTACTTTATTATTTATCGTTTACATGAAATTTTATCATTTACATTAATCTTGGACATAATGGAATATTATAAACTACATCTATTGGATTTCACTTTACAACTATTTTTCTTCCTTTTCCTTTGTGAAATTTAAGTTGTTTTACCATTTCATCTTTTTGAATTTTCGCCTAAGTTTTCCTCTCCCAACTCAAAGTTGGTTTGGTCACCCTTAACAACGTTAGGATATTCCGACACATAGGTAATAGTTAAGTATAACTTGGTCTAGTGTAGAGTTAGGTAAAGTGTGTTTCTTTACTATGTACTTTTGTAACTTACAATCTAATAGTCACGATATGTAGTGATCTGATGGTTCATTCTCTCCTCGGTATTGCCGACACTTGATCTGTGGCTTATCACCGGATTGGTCCATGATCTCTATTTAAAGAGCATGGAGGATCATTTGTAGGTTAACTGTTCATGAGAGAAGCTTATGTAAAATCTCATTCTTTTCTTAATAAATTGCCTGAAGTGGTTGCGTTGGCTCAGGCCGTGGATTGTTTCCCTCTTTGAGGGTTTTAACCACGTCAAAAATACTAGTGTATTGATCTGTGATCTGTTTGTGAGCGGTGTCCTTTGGTGTTCTGTCTGAGGAACTTAACCTATAAATTCCTGCATGGTATTAGAGGTATTTGACGGCCGCGTCCATTGGTGATCCAAATATGAAGCCCGTAGAACTGCATTCGATTGTCGTTTCCTAGATCTATTATTTCTGATAACTTTCGGGCTGAGAGGACTGCTCTATTGTGTTAGGAGCATCTGTTCTAGTGAAGAACCCATTTCGTTTCATGCGAAAAGGTTTCTGGTAGCCCTAGCTACGTCATTTTTAAGATCTGGAGGTATACAATGTTTATTTGTAGTTTCTAGTTATTTTCTCTCTATTTATTATTTCGGTTTATTTAGCTTCTTTTTTTATTAGCGGATCTATACCTTTCATTTCTGCATATGCTCTTTGCCCTGTGACTCTGTGCGATCTGGGCAAATCAGAAACAGAGAGGAAGGATTTTTCTCATGCGTATGCTCTTTTCTGCTGTGCCTTAGTGTGATCTGAGAAAATGAGAAACATTGAGGAAAATATTTAGTTTCCAAGTAAAGCTAACTTCAAGCCGTAAGGTTTGTTTTTTTTGTATGTCCATGTTGGGTTTTTTGTTTTTTGTTTTGTAGGGAAAAAGAGCTTTCTCAAGCAAGCACGCAACCCAAAGCTTTAGTGACTAGGAAAGAAAAAACCCTTCCTCTTTTCCAAAAATTGCTAAACTTTTAGTTTAGCTCAGTTGGTCCAAAGCTAATTTATGGGAGTAGAGGTCTTGAGTTCAAGTCTCCTTTTTCTTTAGCTAATTAGATTAAGTTTCGAAAGGGGGCATATTTTTTTTAACATTATCATTCATTTCCGCACATTCCCACACTTCGTCGGCATCTTCATCAACTTTTCTTCAAAAAGCCATAACTTCTTCATCCGAAAGCCGTTTTCAGAGCTGCTTTTTTGTTTAACCAGCCTAATTGTTCGAGATCTTTCTATTGGAACACTTAGTTTCAGCATATATAGCTTCAGTTTCTATTAAAATGGAAATTCCATGCCAAGTTATTCTTGATAGCACCAACTACTTGCAATGGTGGTCCTACCTTGTGGATTTACTTAGAAGTAAAGGTCTTTACAGAATAGCCACAGGCCAAGAAACCAAACCGGAAGATGAAGATAAGGCAGCTAAATGGGAAAATAGGCAAGATCAAACATGTGGGTTGATGGGGATGTCTATTTCTCCAGATCTTAGATTCCATATTGCAGAACTTGATACTCTTGATGAAGCAATGAAACATATTACTAAAGTTTTTGGAATAAATTATGAACTTAGAGCCCATCAACTCGAAATGAGTTGCTTACATTGGACCCCAATAATTTTTCTTGCATTGAAGGTTTTTTGTCCAAGTTCAAGACCCTTAGACTTATCTTGGAAGGTGTTAAGGTTAAGAAATAAGATAGTAACCTTATCTATTCCATTCTTACGAAGTTGTGACCAGCCTACTCTGTGTTTGTTTCCACCTTCCATTCTACAAGAGAAGCCTTCATTTCTCAAGGACAAGACTACAAGTCCCCTTCCTTTGATTCTTTTTGTGATTCTTTAATAAGAGAAAAAGAAAAACTCTTACACCTTGGTCTTCTTAATCTTGGAAACCCTTATAAGAAAGCGTTAGCTGCCCAGCAGCAACCAAATTCAAAGAATCCTAAGAAGTTGTATCCTAAAAGGAATGGTCCTAAACCAAACAAGGGTCCTAAGCAATTTCATCCTCAAAATGGAAAATCATTTCAACAAAATGATAATGCAAATAAAAACAAAGGGAAGAAGACTGATAGACATTGCCACTTCTGTAATCGAGATGGCCACTTAGAATCCAAATGATTTAAGAATATGGAAGCCTTGGAAGCAACAATGAAGAAACATAACATCCATTTGGAGCACTCTTCAACTTCAAATTCATCTTTAGGAATGGCACTTTCTGCATGTGGTTGTCAAGCATCTCGGTCTGGCTATGCACTAAATGTATCTTCTTCCTCTCATTCTCAT